>JAVRXN010000009.1:123515510-123678010 GCA_033556935.1 Timema podura | reverse complement strand
AGTTAGTTTAAACGTTCTTATCCATGACCTATCAATAGAAAATAGTATAAACATTGAAAGGTAGTTTTAAAAATACATCCTTTAAAAAAATATTACTATTGGTCTGGTTATATTTGAAAGTAGTTTTTTGACAGAAATAGTCTGGTTGCATGGAAGTCACAACATCATTGACCGAGTATGCACCAGGGTATTCCTATGTATCTCTCAGTTGAGATAAACGTGTAGGAACAATGTTTAACTTTTATCAACCCAACCCAAGCGAGGACAAACATAACAAATGCCTTTAAACTGTGTCGTGTATGAGTTTTGAGCTGGTTACATAATTTGATAATAACAAACTTAACACACAACATTTTGGGGTGAAAATCTTACATATTTAACTAGACTACTATAGCCACATAAAACCAGTCCAAATCTACTACTATATAATTTATTTTTAAAAATATACGTTTGTAAAGACAGCTTCTTTTCTTCAAAATAAGGGTCACTCAATTTTTTTTGCAAGAAAATCATTATTCAATTGAAAAATTATACTAAAAGGACCACACTAAACTTCGTCATTAGACAAAAAATTATAAGTTTAATATTTCTCTTGGAGAATTAATCCAATAAAAATAGTAAAACCAGCGTGATATAAGGAAAACCAAATTAGTAGTAAATGAAATATTGAAAGAGTAATCATGGGCCAGTAAATCAAGTATTTGCAACAGCTACATCAGGATAAGTTGTATAATTGTATCAGCTTGGGTCCGTATTCTTGTCCTAACAGATGTACTGTACATACGGAGAGCACGTTGCTGATCTTGTGGTGTATCTCTCATCACTTTATTCATTCTCATATATGCTCGACCGAACTCAATTGATTGAAGAGTTTCTGTAAATTTAGTCATGAGTTATTCGTTGCTATTTGAGTGGGCTGCCTCGTTTATTTGGTCTCGTACTTCAGTCTGGACATCATACAGAGACTTGGACAAACCTAGGCTGCTGCCCTCGAGCTGGTAGAAGTGATCCATGATTGTGATAAGCTGTGCCATGAATTTGGGGGAAATGTGCTCCACCAAAAGTAATTTGATCTATCTTAGGAAGAAGTACTGACCATTGAAAGAGAAACATTATGTGATCGGATGTTGTCTTTATAGTTAAGTTACAGCTCGTAAATGTTTAGCACCAATTACTTAATCAGAATGCTTTGGTTGTTGGTTTTGTTTACGGCTGACCGTTTTTAATGGTGGACTGCATACGTGGTAGGAAATCTCTGGGTGATGACGGTGTTATGATGGGGTGGGATCTACAGGTCTTGCTGTAGTATGGACGCAAAATACCAGGTCGTGGTTTTCCATGGGATGGAGTGGGGTAGTCGTGGGTGAAGGTTCAGATCTGCAGTTGTAAAGGCTTTCGTGAAGAATAAGGGGGAGCTGATCATAGATCTCTGGGAGGACTGTACTGGGAAGTGTGTTTAGACGAGCGATTTTCCTTGGAATGATCTGAAGCTGAGAGGGTCAAGTGGTGATACTTCGGGCGTAGACCATATGAGGAAATAATGGGAGGGAAGAACAGAGACTTGGAATAGGACTCTTAGTTTTGAATGGCGGTTCCGGTGGCATGCCGAAGTCTCTTGACTCCTCGAGTTCAGCATCGTGGGGATAAGCACAGGTGAATTGGAAGGCTGCGTGTAAGAGAGGGGATCGGAGTGAGAGGGAGAAGGGGAGGAGGTGTAAAGGTGATGTGGGTGAGGGTTAGGGACACAACTAATGGATTGTATCCTAAAGGGGGAAGAAGGTTAGAAGAGGTTTGATAAATCTTGGGAAGCAGCTGAAGGATGGCGCTTATCCATGAAGAAGGGATATAAATAAAAAAAAGGACCTCGTGATTGGTTGGTAGACATGCTCTTTACTGTATTTTCTTTTAATGGATAATTTATTCTTTTAAAATAAATACATATACATAACCAAAATACTTTATAAATAGAAAATAAAGACAAATACCAACCCCTTGGGGCTCTCGCTTATAACCATATGTCCGTAAATAAATGAAAAAATTCAAAGTCTATCCCCAACTAGGGAACAAATCTTCTTCAGCAGGGGGCATTATGTACCTCTAACACTACCCATACTGACCATTTGGTCTCTTAATCGACGAGGGCCCTCGCCCCATTGGCCACGGCCTCTAACAGCCAGGGACTACCACCATACACCCACCTAGTAGTTCTCATCACGGCCTCTGGGCCTCAAACAGCCAGGGACTACCACCATACACCCACCTAGTAGTTCTCATCACGGCCTCTGGGCCTCTAACAGCCAGGGACTACCACCATACACCCACCTAGTAGTTCTCATCACGGCCTCTGGGCCTCTAACAGCCAGGGACTACCACCATACACCCACCTAGTAGTTCTCATCACGGCCTCTGGGCCTCTAACAGCCAGGGACTACCACCATACACCCACCTAGTAATTCTCATCACGGCCTCTGGGCCTCTAACAGCCAGGGACTACCACCATACACCCACCTAGTAGTTCTCATCACGGCCTCTGGGCCTCAAACAGCCAGGGACTACCACCATACACCCGCCTAGTAGTTCTCATCACGGCCTCTGGGCCAGAAACAGCCAGGGACTACCACCATACACCCGCCTAGTAGCTCTCATCACGGCCTCTGGGCCAGCATCACCCACTATCTGGCCGCTCCCCCCAGTTTTAAACGACCAGAAGGGGCGGTCATGAATCCCCCGATTTGACTCCAGGGTCACTTCCCAACGTCGACAAAGGTGTTCACGACGCCGTCCCTGGTATGACGGTAGGAATGGGCAGGAGCGTCGTAATCACCGATGCCCCGAACGATCTGGTTTGGCTGGTTTGAGTTGGCTAGCGCGCGAGTGAAAAATCTCTCCGTCAGACCACGGATACGGTTGTCCTGGGAGGGGAGACCTGAGATGGAAGGCCTGACATGGTCAGGAGAGCACGGTTCGAGATGCGGGGTGGAACCCCGAGGCTCGGACGAAGGAACCGGTGGAATACATAGAGTATCTTTTGAGATGAGATGCAAGGTTGAGTGCTCTGAGTGTACATTTGATGCGATTTGTGCATACACAAAGATTTACCATAAGTGAGTGTTAAAGGTTACAAGTAAACGTTACATTCTTATTATCTTACTTACGGACTAAATGGCATGGATAACTTACTTAATTTAATTTACCTAACATATTTACATCTTAAAATAAGCCTAGATATAAAAAGATTATAGCTATTAAACTATCTAAAACTAATTCAACGAAGTTGGGTGGTGGGACTCAATCCACCTTGAAGGTGGACACGGACAAGGGTGAGTTAGGCCGGTCTCGTCGACTCCACCCAACTTGTAGTGCTTCTTGGTTCCATGAGGAGGATCCCACCCTCGGTTTATTGGGGATCTGATTGGGAGGAGGTTTGGGGTGCGTCAAGATCACATGATCGGAGATTTGTAAGTATGACTTTTCCTGTGTGTCAACAGCTATTTCCCTTTTATCAGAATCGATGAGCACTGCAATAGTCACATTAATTGTTCATCTGCTTACGTGAATGAAGTGCTATGGAATTATTTTGATAGAGAACAAATTTGTTTGTTCTTAGTCTTGGTATTGGAGGAGCTAGTAATGGTTATACTCTCTAAACCTGCTTTCGGGCTTGATCAGTTTCACGTGCAACTCTGTTACACACTGGTATTTCTCGTTTTAGCAGAATTCTAAACAAAAATCGTTCAATTTAGAAATGTGGCTTTGAGAAGCGACGATCCAAAATAAAACGCGAATATAACTGCAGAAAAAAAAATCAATCATTACCTCTACTGAACTAATGAAAAATTAAAACCCAACTGGACAGCTAAACATACGCATTCGTGAAATAATATTACATACATACATAACTAATCAGGCTGTACCCTAATGGGTAAGAAGAAAACTGTGCACATAGCTCAAAAGACAACAACTCCGTACTTAATCTATCCTCACTGACTTTCTCCACACCTTTTATTCTTATGACTCTTAATTTTTCTCTTTTTCACACATTATTATACAATATTTAACCATGTCTTACATGGCCTACCGCATCCTTTTGATCCACACATTGTTCCATCATATATTTGCTTCCACACTCGATCCACACTCATCCTATCAACATGCCCAAACCAAACGCTTATTTCACATTGACATATTGGATTCCCTTACAAACCACACTCCTTCAGTACCCCCATTCATTACTGACTGTCCATACAAATTTTTCTACATTTATTTCTTAGCTATCTCATTCCAACCGCATTCATCTTGCTCTTATATTTCTCCTGACAAACCCATGCTTAACATCCATAAAACATTGTTGGCGTTAACACAATTTTATATACTGTAAAATTATTACTAATACTATATAATATTATTATATTCTCACTTACACTTCTGTGTTCACATCAATTTTCACTTTATATTATTTCCAGTACAGGCCTTTCGAGGATTGCAAAAAAATCAATGGCTCACAAAATAAAGCCGTCACGCACAGCTAATTTAATCAAAGTCGGATAAGAAACGATAAAGTAGAAGGACCAAAATGTCGATCATTATTAATTTTATCAATAGGCCTATGAATTATTTTATAAATAATAGTAATATTTTAGTCTAGGTATAACATGATCACCAAGAAACACATATATTCTTCAAATCCAAATAATCTTTAAATTGAAATCCAAATATCTTATAGAAAACATTTATAATTGGGCTAATTTATGTGAAAAATATTAATTAACTTTCATACTCGCTGTTTTGCTAGCAAAGAACATAGTGCTAAAATAAAGCCGTCGTGCATGGCTTGACTTAATCATAAATCGTTTAAAACTGGTTTAGTCTAAATCGAATAAGAAACGATGAAGTTAATAGCTGTACACACTTTATATCATTTTGTATTACTACATAAATACGATATTTCAACTTGCACTCATGTGAAACAAGAGAAAATCATGTTTTCTTTCTTACTTTCATTTCATTTCAATGAGTAAATGAGATTTTTGGATCAGACAAAGTTGAGTTAGTGGGAACATCTTTATAATAGGGGAACATTATTTCAGAAATAGGGGAGGGGGAAAAGGGGCTATAGAAGGGGGTGCAGGTCTTAAAAGAAGAAGGCTACCCTTGAGTTGCCTTGCAGACAGAAGCGGCAAAGTCGTCTCGTTCTTCAGTAAACCTCAAGGAAGTTTATACAGTTCACACAGAAGTCAAACATTCGGTTCCTGCAAGGATCGAGAAAACAGTTGGTTGAAGAAGAGGAAAGGGGTCTTTGGGATGTGGAAAGGAGGGTGGGAGGGGGGTTGAGAAGGGAGGGAAGCGGAAACAGTCACAAACCAGGAGCCCACCGGAAATTACATGACAATTCCAGAAACTTGGAAGAGCTTAGGAGAACAATGAATCCCTCCTCTGCCCTCCCACACATCCCTTCTCTTCCACACATGCTCAACAATAGGCAAAGAAAGGGAGTTTGAAGCTTGGCCGCACACATAGCCTTTAGTCAAAATTAGAGAACTTTTAAGAGTTTTATTCCTTTCAACCACCCCCAACAGCCCACACCGCCTTAAACTCACACCGAATACCCTTTTACAGAAATGGGAAGAATTTTAATACTTGGAAATTATTGATTTTAGAGAGTAGAGTTCTGTGAAACGATGCAATTAGAGAAACTAGAAACAAAGCTCTGAATATCTGTGGAAACTTTGCCGTGTGCTCTTGAGATCTCAAAAGCAAACAGGACCAACCAACTCACACTAAGTCGGACCAAATAGTGCACTTGAGTTTAGCAGGAATTTGGTAGAAAACACCTTTTAGAAAGTACCATTTTTTATAAGGTAAACAATTTTAATATTTTACTATATTATTATATAATTAATGTTACTTTATATTTATTAATAATATCTATCAAAAGTGACAGCTTCAGCTAATCTGAACTTATGTATGCATACGTGAAAATAGATTTAGGAACTTTTCTTGTTGTCAAATAAGGTAATAGCTATGAAAATTGGACTGTAGCTGCTTACTTGATACTGGACTACCAGTTGGTTATTTGTGTACTAAGCCTTACAACATCTTTAAGCTACCCGCATATTAACACTAATAGGGTAGGTATGAGGAAGTTAGAATTCAAACGGATTTGCGTCATTTAGGGAAAAAACAACTAAATATACCCACAGGGGATTAAAACCTTGATCTCCCCAACATTGTCAAACCAAAATTGATGGGACTTACGCCTTAGACCACGGGACCACTGACGCAGGTCACGTCCGTCTAAAAAACAACGTGTTAGTCACGTGGCCTCTACGGCGATCTTAAATAGGTTTAGCGTTGTTGGCGACGCTCATAGGGCTTAGGACGTCAGGCCCGCCAGATATTAGGTTTGCATCGACAGGGGGATCGTGGTTTGACCCTAGGCTGGGTGCTGTGTGGGCTCCTTCTCTACACCTGCCCATGGTCACGCATACATGAATTTTACCTCTCCTCACTATAACATCCCGGTAGGAGGGGTTCTCCCTGATATTTTGCTTGTTTGCCATCATTGATACTTCCTCTATTCCGCTTTTACATACACATAGCGCTTACTGTTTCCCTACCTTGTTTAGTTAGTGCTTCCCTCAATACAACATAATTTATCATGAGAAATTAATTCCTAGAAATTAATTTAAAAGTTGAAGGAACAAAACAGTCGATCGAATATCCTCCCCTACACGCTCCCTCCGATAAATGGCACGGCTGGTCAAACACAAGTTTGAGGGACCTTGGTTGGATTCTAGGTAGTGCTGATTAAGATATTTACTATTTGTATAGGCCTACAGGCTCGTCCCGCTATCCAATTAGCTACGGTACATTATAAAAATAATGACTGGGGTGTGAGATAGTGACTTAGGTTAAGTTAGATTGAAACTAACACGCACCGACGGGCACGTGGTCTGACCAACACATTTAGTATGGTTTGCCGATGAAGAGAAAGACGGATATTGAATCCCGGCCGGGTGTAGCGATGGTATTTTTTTCCCACAATGGTAAACTACTCTTCATTCCACGCGAATAAGGGTACATTTTCTATATATTCTGCCTTCACAATCCCTAGACCATTAGTGTAGATACTAAATACAAACAAAATAATTAAATGGGTGGTGATAGAGGAAAACAGTTTTCAATTCATATAATTTATATAACATTAATTATTAAGAAAAATGCTCAGAAGGGTTGAGGGTGAGGAAGACAACTTAGAGGAAATGTACCATCATTAGCGTACCCCCGCATCTCAGGTGGACTAAATTTGAACCTTTATCAGGTTATAAATATAGCACAATGCCTCACACCAGGGTATCCCAAACTTTTTAGAACGAAGGAGCTCTTGAACCAGTAAAAATACATGCTAGAGTTCTCATTCATTTTTTAACACTAATATTTTTAGCATTCAATAAAGATAGTTAAATTTTAAAAGTATAAAAATACAAAACAAACGGAAAACAAAACGTGCTCCAGCAGCACCTTTTGAAAATATCCTTAAATCATATTTGATGAAAATGGGTGATCCTAAATATTGATGCTCTTTTATACTGTGAAAAACAAATAGTACATATTATAAAACTGCCTCACGGAACATGATAAAACCATGGAGGATCCCAGTTTGAAAAACGTTACCTCAGACCACTCGTCTAGCAGTACGGAGTAGAAAGGGCATGTGGGTACGCCTTAAATACCTCAATAATAAGATAATTAGAGTAAAAACCATAGGCCTATACTGTATCCATCAACTAACTGGGGATCAGAGTAAGGACTGTCTAAACTATAGGCGTGAGTATGGTTTTGTTTGGCACGTAGAGGACGAGCAGTTCCAATTGGAAGACACCTCCCCTCCCCAGTTTCCCACTGTGACTGGGTGGCTCCCACCACCCCCGGGAGAAACAAAAGGCTCCACTGTACCACTTCCACGGGAGTCGTAAACCAAACCAATTTCTAGAGGATTAAAAGAGAATTTACCCTTCTCCCCCTACCCCTCTTTCCCGTGTAGGAGGAGGGTTTGAGGCGTGTGGAAGGTTAGCAAGATGTTGTGGAAAGGGTGGGGCAGAAGAACCAAGAAAATCTCAAATGAGCTCGCCCAGGGGTATGCCAAGGAGTGGATTCGTGAAGACACCTTGGAGACCTTTTTGTTATTGTTACTTGGGATATTTAACGTGTACCTTTAGACAAAAGCAACTGATTACGTTAGCATATGAATTACAAACCATCTCAGTAGTAGAACTAGCCTGGCTAAGAAGGCAAACGTGTTATTGACTGAGCTAACATGACAACACTTTGCAGTCATCCAAAATTGGTATTATCGTGGAGATATTTAGCTTTAAAAATGAAAATTTGGGCACACAGCACCTTCAATGCACTTACACACATAAACTCACAATTTTTAGACTATGTGTGTCCTGAAATATTTGTGTGTCTTAGTTATATGGAAAGTGTCTTTAATTGTTTGTGTGTCTCAATTGGGTGAAAAGTGTGTCCTGAATTGTTTGTGTGTCTCAGTTGGATGAAAGGTGTGTCCTGAATTGTTTGTGTGTCTCAATTGGGTGAAAAGTGTGTCCTGAATTGTTTGTGTGTCTCAGTTGGATGAAAGGTGTGTCATGAATTGTTTGTGTGTCTCAGTTGGATGAAAGGTGTGTCCTGAATTGTTTGTATGTCTCAGTTGGGTGAAAAGTGAGCCGTGAATTTTTTGAATGTCTCAGTTGGATGAAAGGTGTGTCCTGAATTGTTTATGTGTCTAAGTTGGGGGAATGGTGTGTCCTGAATTGTTTGTGTGTCTCAGTTGGGTGAAAGGCGTGTCTTTAATTGTTTGAATGTCTCAGTTTGAGTAAAGGTGTGTCATGAATTATTTTTGTGTCTCATTTGGGTGAAAGGTGTGTCATGAATTGTTTGTGTGTCTCAGTTGGGTGAAAGGTATGTCATAAATTGTCTTTGTGTATCATTTAGGGGATTTAGTAATTGGGACACTCAGGTGTTGGACCAAGAAAATAGTAGCGCCCTGCCCCCCTATGGAAAATATCAAAATAAGGGTTTATATGCCACGGTTTTAATTAGTTATTTTAAGGTGGAAGTATAGAGAACGCGAGTTAAGGGCAGTGTTTACATAATTTTTATAGACAAATTTTTCTCGGATATAATACATGAAGTAGTATTTTATTTTAATTTATTTGAGGAATTTACTATGAACTTTCTAAACCGAATGATTATATCAACACATGACTTATAAGCTAATTTAAGTCTAGAACAGCCAAAACACCCAGCTCCCGGCCGTCCATTCATCACTGTAAAAGGGGTAACCCACAGTTCACAAATTATACATTTTTTAGCCATGTCAGGAATCTAACCGGGACTCTTAGTTAAGTTGACAGACACGCTACAGATTGATCTAAGGTGTCCGACAAATACAATATTGTTCCAGTAGAATCATAAGAGTTTAATATTCTTCACATGGTGATATCAACAGTTTTGAAATATCTGTCAAGAGCATAACGGCATAAGATGAAGAAAAAAACTTTATGAAGAGAAGGAGTTACCATTAAATTCCAGGACACCATTGAAAAATATTCCAGAACTGATGAGATCACTATCTGAAAGAAATTAAACTACCAGTATGTTTCTACTGGAGAATTATTTGATTTCTTGATCTCATAAGTTTTGATATAAAAATTAAAAAATACTGCTCTTAATTCGCGTTTCATACACTCTCACCTTAGCAAAATAATGTCATATTAATTATCGAACTAATCAAATTTTTTACCACTACTAATAATGTGTGTTTCCTCCTTTCAAATCATTTGGAACACTCGAAAGCTACAGCTTGAAATATAATTTCAATGTTTAATTTTTATTGGCTATTTTCAGAACAAGGAACCCATGCCGGTGGACCCATGAATTGAATGTTAGGTTCATCTAATCTAGTTGGTCAGTGACAAGGAGGTCGAGGCTAAAATTCTAGCTGAATATAATGAGGCTGATTTTACCTAGGTGGTTTCCCATTCTTTCTCCAAGCAAATGCGGATGGATTGGTTTTAAAATGTTACCTTCTTCATTCCTAAATCATTAGTATTATTAAATGCTTATATCATAGGTGGATAGTAGGACCTAGAGCTAAAGAAACAACAGAACATGTTGGCTTAGCCACATGTCTTGCTACCTGTTAGAGCTTTATGCATTTGTACTAATTAAGTTAATGTGTTAGGGATTAATAAAGTAGAGTTTAAAAGAAATATAATGCCATTTGCGTGGAGCGAGTGTGGTAGACAATTTACAAAACATCCTCAGTACATCCAACCAGGATTTTAATCCCTATCTCTTCGTCATCGTAAGCTTATAAGTCCATTGAATCTATTGGATGAGTGACGCCAGCAAATCGGGGAGCAAGGATTATTTGCGACTTAATCTAAGAACGATCTCTTAAAGGGACTGCACAGGTAGCTGATATATTGCCATTTATATGTTGCTCTTAGGACCCCATCTCATGACAAGATGAGCTCAAAGTTGAAGGCTATGAAGAAAAAAATTTTAATCTTGGGGGGTGGGGGGTGGAGGCCAAATTCTGTAAACTGCTAGGGAAGGAGTAAAAGCTGTTTATGTAGTGGTCCTTGAGTGTCAATCATTCCATAACTCTCCCCCTTTGTCCAAGTGAGGTGAGAAAAGTAGCCAGCCAGGTATTTATGAGTCATTATCTCCCCTAAATAAAGGAAGAAAAGACAGATATAGCTTGATCTCAAATGCAGATAAGCTTCTTGAGTTCAAACTTTCAATGTTCAAACCACTCTGGATGCTAAGAGTTTAAAGTTTGCATTTATCCTTTTTTGTAGGTACCTAACACATTTAACCAAATTTTACTCTAATTATATATTCTTTAATTTAAGGTTTTAATTATCTAACACATTTTACAAGAATTTCTGATAAATGAAAATACTTTTAATTATTAATACCCGCTTCATTGGCCGCATGATTTAAGGCGTCACTCTCGCAATAGATTAGACTGCCAAGGCGGTGAGGTCGGGCCTCAATTCCAGTCGGGTGTACTGAGCGTGATTTATCCTAAATGATTTTCCACTCTCCCTCTCACACAATTAAAGTAATTTAGTAGGTCTACATAGGTGCATAACCCGTACGAGTAGTAGATGCGGTGCTAAAAAATCTACTCATAAAAATGGTAGATTCGATCAATAGTTTTATTACTACATTAACTAGTGTAGCCATTTACCCTAAAGAGTTGGCTCAGTTACAGCGAGATCGACAGGTGGGATCAACCTCAGGTGCGTTGCGCCGGGGGAGGTTGGGAGTGTCCCAATGTTGGTTAAAAGCTTGAAAGTTGGGAATTTTGTAAGATTTGAGATCTGAATTTGGAAAATTCTAAGCCTATTCTGTACCCCATTACTTTCTATTATGAACGTCCTTAACCACAGACTTGTACAGACAAATTTATAATTTCCCAACTGTTGATCCCTACTCTACAAAAAATACTAACTTCAAAAATCATCAAACATTGAAAGGAGATTCCTTCTGTAGTAAATTGTAAAAAAGCTTAACCAATCAATTATTCTAGTATCGCCGCTGTCGGTAGGCAGAGACAGCGGCCGGTGAGTGTATGCCGAGTGCGGTATAGAAACGAATCATAAGGGAACATGAGCTGCCCTGTAGCAACGCTTGAAGTGGCAGCATTGTCAGCCAATCTTTTATTTATGGCGTAGTGTTTTTAGTTGTGACTTTCGTGGCTGTTAGACTGTCGCATTTTTATGATTAAAATTATCGTAATATGTTGTACACCCAATGCCTTAATTAGGGCTTTATTAAATTTTGAAGGCATAAATACAGTGAATGTTACGCAACATTTTATTGTTTTCTTGTCGAAAGCTCTGACTGATGAAATGAGGACATTGAGGTTATTGTTAGTGTTTGTCTTCTGAAATATACACTAATTTTTTTAGCAAGTATCCATACTAGTTTGAATTCAAATGATGTATCTTATTTTATTGTTTATTAAAGAGGCTTTCAGGAAAGCAATTTGGATAGGCTCAAAGCAACAATGAAGGAAGAGAAGTAATAGGGCTGTGTTACATTGTTACAACTCTTATAATTTTTCATTTGATTAAATAGACTACATTAAACAAAAAAAAATTGTTTTCACCCTTTAACATTTTCAAATTTGGGATACATTTTTAAATTCGTTATTTAGTGTTCGATTTGCGTGAAATTTCGTTTAACCATGTTGTTTAAAGTGCTGATTTCGAATTTGCCATAGGCCCCTATGTTATTTAATAAAATGCCAGGGGAAGCCCTTTCACCCTCACGCTCTAAATTAAATATGTTTGGAATAGTTTATTGACCTACCAGTATTAATATTTTAGGGTAACATCCATGAGGTTATGAAGCAGGACATTGGTAAACAGGTATCAAAATACTCTAAAAAATATTGATAAATTCCATTTTTATTGCTTTATTTAACAGTTGAAAATGTTTTTAAATAAACATGGCCAAATTGCTAATTTTTTGATAAAGTGACGAGCGAGTTCTATATCTCAGGGAGCTAACTAGTTAAATATTGCTTCCAATTGTGTTATAATAAAGCAGCAGTTTCCAACCTGGGGGTCGTAGCGTGTTTTGGGTGGGGTCAAAATATAGAGGTTTTAGCTTTATATTTACTTTTTCAAGGATTTTAATGACTATAGGGAGATGCGTAATTCTAATAGAAATGTAAGTTGTTAAAGTGTTAAAAAGACCTAGTTACTGCTTAGGTTCCTTTTGGCTATTGCATTCTGATAGCTTCTTGCTGACTTGTTTACTGTGGCAGCCTTGTAGTGTTGCTAGCTTAATATAAAATCATCCCCCAACCCCGGGCTTGTTGATTATATTTTACTACATATTAGTCTCATATAATCATTATTGTAAGCAATTTATAGTAACTAAAACAAGAATTAGTGGACATGTAGATTTAATGTCACGCTCTTTTGGTCTGATTTGGTTTGTTGGTGAAGGTGAAGTAAGGATTTTAATTCTGACCAGGGGTAGTTTATCCTAATATCCCTCCAAGCAAATAAGGGTACATTTCCTCTAAATTTTACCTATCCCACTGGTGTAGTTAACTGTAGATAGTCCGGGCTGGTAGTTAATACACAGTGAAAAAAAACTTAAAAGTTATCAAAGGCTTTAATAGCTTCAGAAAGAAAAGTTGTGGTCATAAACTAGAAAATGTTGGAAACCGCTGTAATTTTTAAATCCAAAATACACGATTTGAACGATATCT
Organism: Timema podura; assembly: GCA_033556935.1. Taxonomy (NCBI): domain Eukaryota; kingdom Metazoa; phylum Arthropoda; class Insecta; order Phasmatodea; family Timematidae; genus Timema; species Timema podura. Next base: position 123,664,707 of record JAVRXN010000009.1, on the reverse strand, counting down.
GCAAATCTAAATAAATATATTTAAGCTCAATTGAATATTTAGCTCAGATGCAGGTAAACTGAAATAAATAATAATTCAAGATATTTTCTTATGCACTGAAAAAGCCTTGTAAATTTAAAAACCCACTATAAACAAATAAATAAATTAATTAAAAAATACAGTTGCCTAAAAGCTCGGTTCAAGGCTTGATTATCACCCAAAATTTAAAAAAAAATCTGGGAGCCTCCTGCCCTCTCCCCTGCCCCACCCTCCTCCCGTTCTCAACATTGTCCGTCTTGTATTCTCCTATGACACTTGGGAATTTTTCTAATTTCAAAATGCTTAGGGTTGGGAAAAAACACTGGTTCACCCCCCACCCCCAAAATATATTTAGTGCAACACCCCTGATCAACCTGACAAGGGAAACGGGACATGGTTATAGTACAGCCCAGCAGGGATATAGGCCTACATTGAACATAGATGTTGAAGGTTCGATGTTTTCCTCATAGATGATTTTCAACCATCAATGTTTTGTAGCGATGTCCCAGACAACCATATGTTTATGTGTTGTTTTAAAAAATAGTATTTTTTATTATTATTAGTTTTTAACACAATTTTTTGAATTGATATATGAGTTTCATATTATTTTATTACAAATACAGTACAGTTACAGTTTCAATTGGTTTGAAAAATATTACCGATGTTTTTGGTTCTATAACATCGATGTTTTCAGACGATGTTCTTTTTTCATCTAGGTTACTTTATTAATAGGAACATCAATTTTTTACCTCAATGTTCATCCAAATTATAGTCCTATTTGGGTGCACTAGAATGGCTTTTTGTTTGTTTTTTTGAAGAGAGATGCGACCCCATTCGTGTAAATAAGCATCTGTGGACACGTGTCAAGCTCATTTAGTCTGGTTTTCTGGTGCTGGGGAGGTTGGGGTTCGAATATCAGTTGAGTGTATGAGGGTGTTTTTCCCTAAATGGTTTTCTACTCTTCTTTCACGCAAATGCGGGAAAATTTTCAGAAGAATTCTACCTTACTCTTCCCTAATCCTGCACTGTAGTAAAACGCAGTGGCTTTTTACTTTATTAAAAATAAAAACAGTATTATGATCAAATGATCATGAACATTTTCGGCTTCGAGATTATGCTGCATCTATGTTTTATGTGATTCCTAACCCAAAAAAGTAGATTTTACAATTCTGTCTGTCTGTTTGTCTGTCCACCCTATGGAATAGAGCTGAGGTGGTTTGATGGATTTTATTCAATTTTTTATTTTGTCTTTAGCCCCCGGATTAAGTATTGTTTACAAATTACTGCTTTTTAAAAATTTTAAATATTTAAAAATGGGATCTAACGATTGTGTTTAAAAAGGATATCGGGATTGTTTGAAACGACAAATAACCCTGCAATCTTTTAGAAATGTCATACAATATTTGATTTAAAATGAGTATCAGAGTGATTTTTTGCGTGATAGTAATTTAATATGTTTGGTTAAAAAAAATGCGTATTTTAGTAAACTTTTTAACAACCTTGCATTTTCAGGACTGTTTCAGACCATTGGTGTGGAAAATGGATATTCGCAATTTATCAAGACTATCGAAGACTTTAGCATGACTCCTGTCACAAGTACGCTTGTGAATGAGCTTTTTATAAACTGATTCAGGCCAATAATAAACACAATCATTCAGGACCACTTGATAAGTTGATGCTTCGATATATTGAACAATTTGGATATTTTTGATTATTAGCACCACGTCTTACTACCCGTTCGGTTTATACGCACTTACGCTAATGTGTAATGGTAGGGTGATTGTGAGATGAAATGGAGGATCTACAGTATAGCATGGGATCCGAACCTCAGTGGAGGCCTGGCATTCCACACATTCACAAGTTGTGATTAATACACGTCTTGTCAGAGGTGAAGGAAGGAGGTCTGGCAATCAGATAAATCTGTGCCGGGGCCGAGGATCGAACCCCGGACCCTCAGCACAGAAGTCTGACACCTTACCCCTAGACCACCAGGTCACCTAATTTGGATATTGATATAATGATTGGAAAATTGAAAAACTCTATGTAAAAAGGTGTAATAAGAGCAAAAAGGGTAAAATGTTAATCTAGTCAAAAAGGATGAAAAGGGTGAATAAAAGGGTTAAAGTATAAAAAGGAATAACAGAATTAAAATGGTTATAAGGGAAAAAGGGAAAACCTAAAAAAAATTCAAAAAATTCTTAAAAGTAGATAGGTCAAAAAGGGTAAAAGAGGTAAAAGGGGTCTAAACGGTAAAAGTGCCATAAGGGCAAAAAAGGTAAATAGTCAATAAATGTGTTATCAAATAGGGTATAAGAGTTAAAGATGTAAAAAGCAATAAGGAAAAATCGGACAAATGCTCATAAAAGGGTAAAAAGGACAAAAAGGGCAAGAATTGCAAAAATTACTAAAAAGGTAATAGGACAAGAGGGGTAAAAACAATAAAGGGTAAAAGTAACAAAAGGTCAAGAAGGATCAAAAGGCAAAAAGAAAAAAGAAAAAATGGGCCAAAAGGGTAAAAAAAAGTTAAATAATGCGAGAAAACAAACGGGTTAAAATAAGTAAAAGTGCCAAAAAGGCAAAAAGTGTAAAATCCAAAAGGTTCAAAGTGTAAAAATGTTAAAAAGGACTAAAAGGGCAAAATGCACATTTAGTGCAAAACGTAAACGGAAAGAAAGGGCTAAATGGGATAAAAGGCTATACATTTAATATTTTTGTTATATCTACTTTTTACCCTTTTTACTCTTTCTGTCCCCTTTGCACTTTTTACAACGTTTGAACCTTTCTACCTTAAAATAAGACCCTTTTTTTCCCTTTATCCTTTTTTGGTTTACTGCCCTGTCTGCTTTTTTTACCCTTTTAAACTGTTTTACACCTTTTACCCTTTTTACTTACCCTCTTTAACCTTATTTAAAAACAAATTGATAAGCTCTACTTTTTACAATTTTTATATATTTTTTGCTCTTTTTACCCCATGCCAGAAAAGTTTATATACGGGAAATCTAAAAATAATTCTCCGGGAAATTGGGGTGTGGGGGCTGTAAATATACAAACCACTTTATGAGAGGTAGAACAATAATATTTGGCAAATATCTACTCCCTAGATATTCAATAATTTCTAAAATTTAATTTCAAAGTTGGAGTCAGCGAAATGGGGGAGGGTGGATTCCACATTTTCAAAACTAATGTAACAGCTACTTACCAGTGTGGTATCTAACAACATTAATCATAAATATACTGTACCATACCATAAAATCTGATCATTTTAAATTGGAACTCTGGGAAATAGGAAGGGGGTGTAAACAGAAAACAATGCTTTTAGTTGCGATGGTAAAGTGTTGTCAGGAATGTAGTGCCAAATACCCAAATAGTTAGTAAATATTTAAATTTTCTAATTCGGGGTTTGTGTTGGAGGTAATTTTCAAAATCTATATTAAAAACTACTTCTCATTGTGGTTAAAGATTTAAATTTGTCAGCCTGTTATAAGATACTAAACATTAAAAAGCAAAGTAATTTCAAAATTAAAGATCGGAAAATGGGAAGATGAGCATCATCTCAAAAATTTCAAAGCTAATATTATATAATATTTCCCTTGTGGTTATAAAATTGAATATTTACTTACTGGTATAGGGACAACACCAAATAACCAGAAGCGTCTGCAATTTTTTATTTTAAAACATATAGAAAAAAACACTTTTTGGTGCGATAGGAAAATGATAGACTTGCAAGTAGTTACAAAGACCACTCTATATGATCAGAAAATACTGAAACTTGGTTCCAAAATTTAGGCGTATAAGATTTCACAATCAATTATTAAAAAAACTGCTTGGAGTATTATAAATTCGAAATATGGCCGGTAATTACAGGGACCAATACGTATCTATAAAAGACCATTATTTCATTTAAGATATTTTTTTAAATCTTTGATGCTCTTTTTACAAATTTTATTACAGAAAATCCCTATTTTGACAAAATTTGTTAGTCATTCTGCCTATTTTTCACGTTTAGTCACATCATTTAAACCCATAAAGAATTAATATTTAAAATTACATAAACTTTTGGATACATTTACCTTTGGTTAATTTTATATTATAATTAAAAATAAAGCTTCTTATAGATTCCCCGTGTGAAGAACGGGCACATAAGTTAGTTATTAGCTTTTTTTATTGTTATTTTTAGCACCACGTATTACTACCAATTAGGGTATATGCCTTTGTACTAATTACACTAATTGTTTAGGGGTTAGGAGGGTTTAATTGAGAGTAAGTACACCCGAATTTACGTGAAAGGAGAGTGGAAAACTATTTAGGAAATAAAACACCCTCGGTGCACCCGACCGGGATTGAGCCCCTATCTGCCCGTCTTCGACAGTTTAGTTTAACACGAGAGTAGTGCGTTAAGCCAAGCGGCCACCAAAGTGGTTTAGAAAGAGAAGCCTAAGCCCACTTGATTAAAAAATACTTTGTACATTAATATTACATGTAAAATGTGCGTGAGAAGCAAAGTTTAGTAAATACGCTTTCTTTCGTTGCTTAATAAACTAGAACATTAATATATTCATTTTTTTGCACCATATCATACTACCCCTACGAGCTATACGCTTATGTACTAATAATTAAGCTAATGTGGTAAGAGTAAGAAAGGGTTATATAGAGGAATTGTACTCAAATTTGCGTGTAGAAAGAGAGTGGAAATACCATCACCCTCAGGATAAACGGCCAGGATTCGAACTCCATTCTTCTAGTCTTTTAGCAGGCCAATATATTGCGACTAGGCGTGTTAATCTCTTTTAATCAGAACGGTCACATTGATAATTTAAAATACTGGGGGGGACATTTAAAAAAATTCAATTCATTTTAATTAGTAAAAATAATTACAACTTGTCACCCCTATTATTAAAAATATAAGAAGGTAGGCTCCTATTTAAAAACAACATGTATCACCCTGTATATTTTACCACACATTTGAAACCTCTTATTTGCATCAATGATATTAGTGTTGCAAACATGTTGTAAATACTTGTTTATGCTGACATATTATTATGTGTCTGAAAACTGACATCTCTCGAGTGTTTGATTTATTTCCATGTGATAAAACAACTGTTAAAAAACGTAATTGCTGCGAAACATTGCACATAAACGGTGTACCATTTCAAAGAATTTGTAAAATTGATCCCTGTCGAAGAAAGAGTAGGCCTACAGACTTGGTCCACCAAACTCGCATGCCAGATTTCTCCAAAATATGCCAGATCCATAAGTATCACTATCTTAAATAATCTATTTCTAAGATGTTTATGGGAAAAAATAGGGTTGCGTCGTATGTTTATTTATGAAAAGTTCCACGGGCCACACAAAATTAGGGATAGGTTCGCAAGATTGACGTTCATTCTTTAGATCAGTGGTATTCAACCTATTTTGTTCGCGTAGCCCCCAGATATTATTTCTTTTCAACTTGGTTCTCTCTAAAGTTGTTGGTGCATAATGTAAGTTACACATACATATTCTATGATCTACATTTAAAATAAATCAAATAAATTATTTCCAAATAATGAGATTTTTATGTGTGTATATGTACACTGATTACATTTCACGTATTCCCCAAGATGTCTTCGCTTACCCCGGTTTAATACCAGTGCTTTAGACCACTTGGCCACCAAAGCGGGTCTTATATTTATATATACAGCGGTCTGTCCATATATCGAGCTTCCATATATCGAAATTATCTATGTATATGAGTTTTGGTTAATTCCCGTGACATTACCTAGAAAAACTGTTTCTATATATCGAAAAGAATCCAATATGTCAATTTTTTACAGGATGAATTGGGATTCCCCTCCCCCCCCGCCACCACCACCCCTCGTAATGACGATGGTATAAGAAAAACAAGTAAGAAACTATAGAATGGAGATGTAGCAAGAGGAAGAAGGAAATGTTTGGTCAAGGTCATTGCGACGCCGACGGATCACCTAGCGGGGTGATATTGTCTCCACACTTCACTCACCCCTTTTCTCGAGTATTCTTCCACCTCTATAGATCAGGCTCAGTTTGTTTCAGTATTTCTAATCAACTTTTTATGCTCGCTATTGTTTTATTCTCTCTAATTGAGAGTGTTTGCTCGATATATCAAAAAGAAATCTCTGTGGTGTGGAAAAGGTTGAGTTGTTGAATAACGTGGACAGCGGAATGAGTCCACTGACTAGGAAATATTTCTAAATGCAATAGACTACATGATTGTGTAAAAAAGATCATTTCTATACATCGAAGTTTCTATATTTAGATTTGTTATGGAAACGTCGACTTCAATATATGGAAGTCCGACTTGATATATGTATATATATATATGTATATATAGAGAGAACACAGCTTTTTACTAACCATTTGGGTTATACGCCCATGTTCTAACTACACTAAGGTGTTAGGTATTAAGAAGGTTGTAATTTAGAGGAAGTGCACTAGAATTTGCGTGGAAATAAAGTGGGAATTTGTTTTGGATAAAGTCCTCAGTGCACCTGACTGGGATCGACCCCCGATCTCCCCGTCTTCAGCAGTCTAATCTAACAAGAGAGTAGCGCGTTGGACCATGCGGCCACCGAAGTGGATCTCACACAGATATAATTTCAGGCTTCTACAAGGGGACAGGTACACCGTATATACAATGGGAGTGTAGTCAAGTGGCAGCTGTCCAAAAGCTACCAGATCTATTCTCATGTATCCCTTCGCCCAACCATATGATATGCAAGACCATGTATTGAGCTGTCACTTTTGTCTATATAAACTTTCACAACAAACAATTTAGTTCTAATTATGTTTTTCTTTTAACAGTTTTTATATCTTCTGTCGGCTACCACCACTGACTTCTATGATGAATGGACTCTGTAGTATATATTTTAAGGTGGGTAGTCCACCTGTACATCGGACTTTTATCAAATGGTCCACTTGTAGAAAAATGTTGAATTGCCACTGTGCCAACGAAAATATATACCATTTCAAAATAAAACCAATACATCATGTTCACCATTAAATAAATATCTAGGCTCAAGTGTACGTTTAATAGCACAATAAATAATTAGCAAAATTCTCTTTACTTTCTCATAAACAGTCTAAAGTTTAATGTCCCCGAACTAAAAATAAAGTGAATATTAAAATTTCTCTCTCACTCACCCTCTGTATTTCTATTCCCAGGCTCCCGCGGAAACAGTTTGATGGCTTTCGTTCAAAATTTGTATTTAGTTGTAATATTGTTATACGTTAAGGCCAATCGTAATTTTGAGGTTAGTTTACTGTATACTAATTTTTGAAATTTTCAAATTCTTAGAAACTAGCTCAAATGACTTTGTTAAAAGTAGCCAACTCAGAACTATCATTGCATTATAAATAAGAATGTATTTTCGTTTTTCTAAAAATAATCCTTGAAGATTTATTATTTTTTTATTAAATAAGAAAATGGCTTGAGAAATTTTGTCCGAAATTTATATCTGAATAATTTATCAAACAATTTTTTTTAGTAAAAATTATTCAAGAATATTTAACCAATTATTTTTAAACGTGCTCTTAATCATAATTAGCTATTTGATAACGTATGCACGATTATATCAAACTATTTATTTTATGTATAAAGGATTTGCGTTCTTTTTTTTTCCATACGCTTGTTCGAAATATTCTCTTTTATTGAAAAAGGTGTGTTCCTTAAATGTTTGGATGAAAGAAAGTTCCCTGTCCCCTTGTATGTATAGAGTATATATATATAATGTTGGTTATTACTATATAAAATGAACATGATCATGATAGTCATTGGGTCAAGATTTAGCCAAGTAACAATTGCGTAAAGCCATTACACCCCATCTTCCCCACGTAAATTGGTGATCTAATATCCCATCTTCCTTGTTCTCTTCTTGCTCTGAAATAACATAAAATCCTGTATTCTCACCCCTGTGAATAAAAAAAAATAAAAAAATATGGGTGGGGTGAGGGAGTGAGCCGCGGAAACCACAACGACTTAAATTGTTATCTTTGGCTGCTCGCCCTGAAGACTTGTATTTGGTGAAGTGTATAGCCCAGATATTAGAGCATTGTAACCTCCTAGACTTCCTGCTAGCCTCGCTACAGCTTCATCCAATTAAAAACAGAAAAGCTCGATACTCACTCGGGATAAAGTCTTTACAAAAAATAAAATAAAAATAAAGAGAGAAATAGAGAGAAAAAGAAAAACAGTCCACAAGCCATCCAACAAGTAAACAATTAAATGACTCCATCTTTTTTTATATATATTTTTTTACTGTGTTTGTTTTACAAGCTTGTTTCTAACAGCTCGGCTGGATAATTATTATGTTCTAGAGAAATGTTTACAAATCTATTTTTTAATGTGCTTTTATTGTTGTTAAGATATATACTTTTGATCTGAAATCCAAAATCTACTTTTAAAATACTATTCGATTACAATTAATTTAACTGAATTAATTATTATACCAATGCCATACATAGTAATACAAATTTGTGTTTATTTTATAAATTTTTTGTTAATGCAAATAAATACATATTTTTAAATTTAATATTACTATGTTGTTCTAAAAAAATCCTAAGGCTAAAAAGTAATTGCATTTCCTTTTTAAATTGGATCACTTTTTTGTTGTTACCTATTATGTTTGTTGGTTTTGGTTAAGTTCGTTTGTAAGTCATGCAATAATATAATCAGTTGGTTTGGAAGGTTCAATTAAATATCTATTATAGGAATAATATCGTTCTCATTAAAATCCGTGCTTTAAGGAATCAGACTCACAATAAGCTGTATTTACGGGTATTGGAGGTCAAGGTTCGGGCTCTTGGCTAGGTGGACTGTGAGGAGAAGCGGGAGAGAAATAGGGATCGATGACCGTGTTTTTCTTATACCAGTTTCAAGCAAATGTAGGAGCATTTACTCTAACTAGCCTACCCTAATCTCTACCTCGTAAGTTAGATCCTAAATGTGGTTTTGTTGAAAAGTCGCAGAATAACATTGAACAGCCCTGACCTTAACTTAATGCTTAGCTTAACTTTGTCGTTGAGCAGGTCAGGTCTCACCGTCATTTATCACTCATATCTTAAGGCAGAGTGGAAGAACATTGGCATCCTAAGCCAAAGGTTCCGAGGTTATATTCCAGTGGTTGGAAATCATGTTTACCCAAAATTTAAATTTATTATGAATGGCTGCCAAAGACAATTTCAACCAATTTAGGCTGATGCAAATAAAAAAAATATTATTTTTATTATTAGGTGTTTTGTCTTACGACAAGTCAATTTCCTTTTCTCGGTGAACTTAAACCTCCGATGCTCTCTGTCTTCTGCCTCCTCCTACAGATCCCATAATTTTCTTCTTTCCTTCAAGTCATCCATATTTGAAACCTCCTTTTTCCTAAGCTCCCATTTCCCTCAACTTAATTTCTATGACATCGCACAGAAGACAGTTACTCCTAAGGATACGTCCGATCTAATTTGCTTTGCAACGTTAAAACGTTAACAAATTATAATAATGGCGTGTCGGGCCCAGGGGACGTCCGAATGTACTAATTGTACATCCTTTCCGTGGAGGCTCTTTCCATGTCCCTGAAGAGATAAGATGGACGATGGAAGTGAATATGACGGTGTGAACCGATGAAGATCTTATACTAACTTAGGACTAACTAACCAAACCTTGGTGATCCACGGGAATTATTCCCCCTTAGAGAAAAAAAAATCTCTCTGTACCAGTCAAGAACTGTACCCAGGACCTCTAGCTCAGCAGCCAGGGCTCTGACCACTATACTATGAGGCCGGTTATTTGTTAACAATTGAAATATATATGACAGATTATTTTAATCCTAAAAATTATATAGGCCCTACAGTACGCAAGCGATTTATGAAAAAATAAAAAAATTTAACGTTTGTATAGTTTAAAAAAATGGCTGTCCTATAGCTCTTAATTATTAAATAGGACAAGGTTAGGGTTCCCATAAATAAACTTTGGGGATAAAACGCGTCTATCGGCTGTATGGAGGTCCTCCTATAGGGTAACTTTCCAAATGTTAACACTCAACCTGGATAAAAATTCAAGTAGGAGAAGTTACCTCTATTCTGTTAAATACATAATTATTTTGCTCGTACAGTCAGTGTGTGATTAATTCAACAAACGTGGCATTTCCATAGTCAAGTTTGCTACAATGTAAAATTAACTAGTTGCGCCGGAGCCGCAATCTTTGAATAATTAACGTTATACAGGATGAGTTTTTTTTATTGGTAGTCTAGTCATCTCTCTCTTTAAAAAAATATGCAGGCATGCACGATATTATGGGACTTTTATCTCTTTTTTGTTCTTTTTAATGAGGAAAACATGAATGTAACAGCAGTAACTTTCGAGCTATTTAACGGATTTCAACTATACTTTTTTTAAACGAGCCCTTGGTTGATTCAATAAAATATACCAAGCTCATCCTGTTACATTTTATTACATATTATAAATTGGTAATAGCCAACATCACTGCCATTAAAGAGTACTAGTTAATTAAACATATTCACTGTGTATTACTACTAGGAGATGCGAGTACTCTAAAATTTGAGTTCGAGTTAAGTTTTAGTAGTGGCTCGATTTTTATTAAATTCAAAAAATGTGATTACTTGGAATTTTTATTTTTCCTAAAAAAATCCCAGTTTAATTACGATGTTACAGCTTAAAAATATTATTTCATAGAAATAGACTTCTTCAATATTACCTTTATTCAATTAAAAAATTGTACAGTAATTATAACATTAAATATATTTTAAAATCTGATTTTGTATGATTATAATTTTATTTACAAAAATTATCATTTGAAGAAATCAATGTTTTACTAATGTTTTATAAATGGATCTATTACAGAAATTCAACTTGAAATATTTTCTAGTACAAATTAACAGTTATGTTACTACAACTAAAAAAAACTCGATATTTTAATTCAAACTCAATTTGAATTCGACTCAAAGTGAAAAAAAAATTCAATTTGTGTCATACGCATTCAGCTACCCTAATTGGGGTGAAAAAGGTAGAATTGAGAGAAAATATACTCGCATTTGCGTGTAGGAAAAGAGGGAAGGGGGTTATTTAGAAATAAAACTCTTATTAAACTCGACTGGTATTCGAACCTCTAAATCCCGATCATAGAAAAATCAGACTAATGGAGCTTAGCACAGAGAACACGTGTTCACCATCGCAAGCTACCAATTTAAATTTTGTTTGCCCCACGCACCGCACTTGGTTCGGGCTACACGCTTAAGTTACTAATTATTAAAACATATGAGATAGTTGACGATAGATAGGGAGATAATGAAGGAAATATTAGGTGAGGATTCAAGATCGTTATACCCAATGTAAAGAGAATATAAAGGTAGCGCCACTTGGAGTAACTTGATTATGTAATTGCTTACGTCACCCAGTAAACAGCAGTTATATTTTAATATGAAGACCGACAAAAATACATATTTTTATACATAAGTAGAAAAATGAAGTTAATTGAACATTGGTTTGGATTATAAAGGTTTATTTATTATTTAGATTTATAAAATATGACCTGCATTTTAATACCTTTGTTTGTCTTTCATGTAGCTTTGTGTATATAACGCGATGGCTTGTGTATTGAATGACGTCACAAGCCCAGCAAATCAGACGCATTTTTTTCCATCTGAAGCTAATTATATTCTATTTACATTGGTTACACCCAGATCAGTGATCAAATCATCCATGGCGTTACTCTCGCAATTGACTTGAGTGCCGATGCAGGGGTGATCGGGGTCCGAGACCCAGTCGGGTGTATTCAGGGTATTTTTTAATAAATAGTTTTCTACTCTTCCTCCACACATGTGTTGGAAAACTTCCTATAAATACAACCTTCCTCCTTACCCCACCTTAAAAAAAGAGCTATCCGTGGCTTTTTTGTGGGAGTAAACAAATTGTATGTTAAAGGTTCATTAAATATCTAAGATGCAAGAAAAGATAGAGAAAAAGAGATAAATATAAATACAATACATTAAGAAAGAGATAATTTAAAGGATTTAACACGAGGTATTATGGATATACTGTATATTTCACACTAGACTTTTTACCGGGGGTTTTACATGTCATCTGTTAACTTTATTTTATTAGGCTTGTTTCCTATTTTAAAATTCTGCTCTAGTTCGGATGATGCTCCGACACAAATTATTAATAAAATATTTGTTTGAAAAACCAATAACTCTCATACAAATAATCCAAGCAGACAACGATATCACACGCCCATGGTTTTACCTAAAGTAATGAGTGATGTAGACCCGCTCCGGTGTCCACGTGGTATAACGCAGTAGACTAGACTTCCAATGACGGGGAGATCAAGGTTCGATCCCGGGCGGGTGCAGTGAGGTTGGTTTTCCTAAGCTGCTTTCCACTCTCCCTCTACAAATATGTTGGTGCACTTCCTCTCATCTAAACTTAATAACCCTTACACATTAAGTGTAATTAGTACATAGGCGTATAGCCCGAACGGGTAGTAAGACACGGTGATAAAAAAAGAATATATATATATATATTATATATAATATATATAAGTACTTAGGAATTAGGGTTCTAGGTATGAGCTTAAGCACAAGATGAACCTGGATATGAACCTAAGCATGACACTATACTAGATATGAGCCTTGGCATAAGATAATCCTGAGTATGAGCCTAGGCATGAGGTGATAAAGTTATGAACTTAAACAAAATGATCATGGATATTAACTTAGGCACGATATAGTCATAATAACGAGCTTAACCACGAGAAATACTGGATATAAGCTAAGGCAAAATACGATCCTCAAACTGAGCGTAGATACGAGACAATCCTAGATATTAGGCACCAGATGATCTGAATTATGAACTTAGACACAATATAACTCTGGTTATGAACCTAAGAACGAAACGGTACTGGATATAACCTTGGCATGAGACAATACTGGATAATAACCTAGGCGTGAGACGACTCTTAGGTATTAAACTAGGAACGAGATGATTCTGGATGTGAGCCTAGGCACGAAACTATCTTGGGATGCTTGGTGATAAGGGTAGTGGTGCTTTAAGCTAAAGCTCTTGCGTTAAACCCTAGTAACACATTAGCGTAATTATTACATTGGGGTATAAACCGAACGGGTAGTAAGACATGGTGCTAAAAACACTTCCTCCACATTTTATATTATTTAAATATCCCGTTAAATAAGCCAATTCTTTTGTAATTATATATTACTACAATCGTGAAAAACATCAGTTCATAACATTCTGATAACAAAAATAAATTAATATGTACGTCTCATTTTCACCCTGAGTTTAATAGATTATTGGCTTGGAGATAATAGTTTTACATTAAAAACATTTTATTTTAAAAATATGAATAGGCCTAATTAATAGCATATTATAAAATTAAATTGTGTGAAATTAAAGGCTCATACACCATACAACATCTCAATTATTGACAATTATTTTTTTAAAACCTTTGAAATTTCAGAACCCAAAACTAAATAACCATAAAAACACACAGCCTTTATCATGTTAGACAGTAAGGTAAACAAGTTTACATCTTATTTTGATAACATCTTAGTCGGTATCCTGTATTTATACTGAGCTAAGAGCCCCGGGTTTGTATTCCCAGCATGCCTGAAACATTTATCAATGATGAATTGACGGCTGGGGGTTGGTTGTTGTGTCTGTTCTAGATTTTGTTTATATAATCAATCGGTTCAGAGAATGTACGTTTAATAAATGTAATAAAATGAAAAATAAGTAAATGATTACACCTTTATCGCTTGGAAAAGGTACAGGCACTTTATATATATCTAAGTGCACCTGTCTTTAAGAGTGGTAGTTTCTGTATCTAATGATTCTGAGTCAGATTAAATCTATCATCAACGTAATTGTCCAAGTTAAATTGAAGAGGTGTGTCCTTTGGAACGACTGTACAAGCACAAAAGTGACTTGTAATCCACTTGTCAGCTATGTGTTGTTTTTTTTTGTACACCTCCTCAGTTTAAGTTTTCTAGTGCCCTGGTCCTTACCGGCTGTATCATCCCAGTAAAAAGCCGTCACACGTACACCTACCTAGTAGTTTCATTAATCACCGCCAGATAGCAGGATAACAAGCGACCCAGCTATGTCAAGGGGTTTAGGGGAGAGACGGTGAAGGTTCTTTCAACGCCCTTCTACGCCCCCCAGGGCTCCACTTCCTACCGCTTGACATGTTTATTAATATTACTCTACTAGTATCATCACTGGATGAGGGTGAAAGAGTACCAGCTTATTATTTTTTACGTGTAAAAACAATTTTTTTTTGTTGATGAAAAGATTTTGATTTTCTTTTGTATTGTGTTTTCGTATATTTAATACAGATAGTAGATTCTCAGTTTAAATATGTCGTTAATAATTTATCTGATTCAGATCCACATCTGAAATAGGGGTCCAAGTATCTTGAAATGAAATAACTGAATACGGATTATGACCGTTCACTAGGTATTTATTTTTAATTCAAATAAAAATTATACCTAGACATGAAAATAGAATCTGAGACAGGTACATCCAGTCAAAGGTCCATGGGTTAGATTCCCATATCCAGGTATAATTTTTAAAACCATATTTAGATTTATATATATTTCATAGTTTAAAAATAAATAAATGAATCACGTTTGTTTTTAAAATGAAGTTAAATTAATCAATATCAGAACGAGAACACTTATATTGTAATTTATTTTAAGTAATATACAGTAGCTGATGAGATCAATATAGGTAGCCCCACCTTTACAAATCAAGGGGGGGATCTTAAAAAATAATTATTTTTTAAAACTGAAGATTTCTAGAAAGTTAAAAGATTTGTTAGAAAGTATCATTTAGGTACATATATTCTTACAAGGGTGCAAAGAAAAAGTGATGGAAAATTGATAACCATTTTATCTTATTGTTGATTTTATGCAATAAAATTTAATTTAAATGCTTCAAATGGGAATGTTGTGACACAAAAATATTTGCTAAAAGATTGAATGAAGAATATTATAAGTAAATTGTAAGCTACAAAAACAATAAATATATCGATATAGCTTATTAATTCTTCGCTAACCTAAGACGTTCTCTAAAATAATTCAGGCCTAGTACTAAACAAACATTGATTTTAATATAATCGGTCAATATTTAAATTGAAATTTTTTAAAATATAGCTCCAAAATAAATTACGTAAGGAAAAAAAATTGTAAAAAAAAATGGTACGAAACAATTGCATAAACTTTCTCATTTTGTGTATTATAGCTCAAATAAAATTTTTACTAAGCTACCCTTAAAAATGTTTTACTCATAAAAACAAACATATCATCTTGTTAATCACAATAATAACTCTTTATACAGACATTTTAAACCAAATTGTTCAAATATATTTTAAAAATTCAAATTTTTAAAATAAATTATTTGTAAGCTACCGTGAGATTATTTGTTGTTTGTAAACATAAGCAATGTATTCTTATTTATAATGAAAACAGTTCACATATTCTCATTTTGAATCTTCAAGGTCAGTAAACTACCCAACAACGAATTTATGCCCAACTATATCTTGCTATTTGTCATGTCAAATAAATCCTAAATAAGAATTTTAAATAAAATTGTTAGAGCCATTTTCGAGAAATCTGGGATTCAGAAAAATTACTCATCAGTAAACTACCCTTTATTGAAGGGCTGGGGTAAATAAAACAAATAATTTTTTGTCATGGACCTATAAAATATGAATATAAGGTTGGAACAAAATCCATAAAACAATTTTGGATCTGTGTACAAGAACAGACAGACAGACAGAATTGTAAAATCCACTTTTTTGGGTTCGTGTTCACATACAACGTAAACATTTGTCATAATCTCGAGATCATTTTTTTAACTATCACAATACTTTCTCTTGATATGAGAAAGAAAAAAATATCACCAATACTTTAGAAATATCTTATTAGAAAACAAGTTTTTTAAATTGAAAAAAAAGTAGGGTGAATTGTCGTGAATCATTTATCATCCAAACACCAGAAGACGTGATGGAAAGCTTTTTAAAATCAGGTAATTATTACATTTTTGGCACGTCAATGAAACGGTTATGAGGGTGGATATTGGGTGGGGAAGAAAATTAAATCCATCATGGCATCGCTTTATCACAAAAAAAAACCTCCCCCCTCTCTCCCCTCCCAGTGAAACTGAAACCATTATATTGAGAGTCACACTAACCCCCTCCTCCCCACTGCTGTTCCCTTCATATGATGACTGGAAGCTCCTTGGAGGGTGAACAAGGATCTGAGCCACAATTTCACCTGGGGGAGTGTTGGGTTTTAGGGGGGAGGGGGCTGAAGGGAGGAGAAACCAGGTTACCCTTCAACCCCCTGTACCCCCCATTCTATTTTGAATTCCGACCACGCAACCCCCTGAGCAGCAATCTCCACTATCCCTCTGTTGGGACACTGTGGAAGGAAAAGGAGGGGGTTGGGGGAGGGTTAGGGGTTGCTTGGAAAGGATGAAAATCGTTCCTTGTTCTTTTCCTTGCCTGGAATAAACGTGATCTGAATAATAGCACATTGTCAAAGAATAAAAAAAGGGAAGGAGAACTTTTTTTTTATATTTTTTCTAGTTCGACATTCATGTAATCTTATTCTTACTTACTTCTATGAATTATATTATGTCCAGTATACATACTATATGTAGTACTCAACGGGTACTAAAAGTTGTAACAAAATTTTAGAAACTCTAAACAGGACCAATTGAACGAGAAGCTAGAAAATACTGAAACTAGATTTTTTTTTCCCCATGCACCGTTTCTTACTACCCTTCTGTCCTACCGCCATATTTTTGTTAGTGATATAGAGATAATAAAATTAGAATTCAGAGGAAATGTGCCTGGATCCACGTGGATAAATTGTGGGAAACTATTTAAGGAAACATCCCCTCAAAACAGACGGCCAGGATTCAAACAATGATCTCTTCGTCACCGTTAAGCTAGATAGTACAAGGCTTACGCCTTTGTCCACCTTTGGGAATAGCTTTTTTTTTATCTCCATATGTAATATTGAATAGTCCATAACATTGGTAAAAGTTACAAACTTTCTATCTATAAGGAGAATTTACAAAGTCCTACGAGTATACCTTGTACCCAAAGTCGTACTTTTTAAAGAAAACGGGACAAAATAACTTATTTTGCAGGTCTTAGAGGCTACGTTGTACAGTACATAAGTCCCGGGACCTAACACCTGAAGCCATTTTCAGACATAAAGCCGCGGCCGAGAGCTTGGAGGGAAAGTTTAACATTGCCTTTGGGAAATTTACTAAATGCAGGAAGATTTAGCTCCCTCAAGAATTTCAGACACTTCGCCGATGAGAGCCGGCGTAGAAAAAAAGAATGAATTGGGGGTGGAGTGGTTGGCAGGGGAACCTTTAACGGATATTACTAGGCTCCCCGATTGTTGGGAATCAAGGTTAGTAATAACCTGGTCTGGGAATTATGTTGGGAGAAAGGGGGAGACACAAAAACTCTCTTCCAGTAATTAAAGTTGCTATATTATGCCTACTTGATGTACTATTTTTCTCTCTCTTTAAAGAGAAATAAAAATATATTTTTTTTCACGGAAAAAAGTTGTCACTATGAGATTTTCAAAACACCGGATCGTTTCAGTAAACTGTCAACAAACAAACTTAACCTTGAGCAGCATGTCTGAAAAACTCCCAAGCTTAAGTACAGAATTATTTTAAATGTTATATTTGGATCTGATCTATACACTATAATTAGTGGTAGGGCAAGTGAGATTGAACTATAACTCCCTATTATAATTATAATAATATAATAAATCTCAATAAAATATTTGTTGTGAAACTTCAAACCATTTGAATGAAAAACTAAAGGTTTTATTAGCACTGAATCTTAGGACCCGTTCAGGCTATATGCATATATACTAATTAGGCTAATTAGTTGGGTATGAGGAAGATTTAATGTAGAAGAAGTGTACCCCCGTTTTCGTGGAGGGAGGATAGAAAACCGTTCAGTTAAAACACCCCTCAGTGGACTCAGAGGAGATTCAGACCCCAATCGGTCACCAGAAAACCAAACTAGACGATGCTTTAACACACGATCCCCCGATGTTTGTAAATACTTGTAAACATGATATAAAATAATTATGTATTTGTGTGATTATAATTTTCAATATTATATTTGCATAAAGTAGATATTTTAGTGACAATAATATTTACATTAAACTAATTTAATAAACTATATTAATAAAATGAAGCGTTTGTGTGTCTGTCGCTAGCGTTGTGAAATATCCGCCGCACGCATAGGTCATGAAATTTAAATATTAATATCTCCTGGTACACAAATATAGATACCTAGAAGATGGAATTAAAAAATTTATATTAGCTTTTAAAAATACATTTTAAAACGTGGATTGAAATAAATAAAATTAATATTTTTTTTCCGTCTGAAGCAAAGAAAATCACTGCTTGGGATAGCCACGCAATTCATTGCAGGGCTACCCTGGGCAACGCCCGTAACTTTTAGTATTCTATAAATAATAATGATGAATATTATGGACACCACCTTCCGGGAGGATGGGGTTTGAAAACTAGCTGTTTTCACTGAGGAGTGTTTCTTCTTTAGTTATTAGTATTTCTTCATTTTATTTGCATGGTGGTCACGTCAGTCTTTGACGTTACACCCACATTGTACTTGGACGCAATTGAGAGGTGAGATTGGGGTTTGAGTCCGGGTTGAGTAAAGGTAAGTTTTGACAATAGAATCAGATAGTGCTAATTTCTTATTTCAGTCTTAATTATTATTTAAATAATATATTGCATTAATTTATAAGTATATACAGTGTTTAATTTATTATTTTATGACTAAATGGGTCATATACTATTTTTATAATTCAATTATTGAGCTTTAAGAAGTCTTATTATATGTTTTAGATAATCAACAAACATAGAGTAAATACATATTATCCTATATGAGTGTTATTGATTGATTAAATAATATATTTAATATTTAATATAATCTTTCATTATTTATCATATGTTTGTTGTTGTACCTTTTCGATTAGAAAGTGAAATCTTGCCAACCATTTATTCTTGAAATAATCTGTATTGCTATCTTCTGATAATTTTTCTCTCTTTTACATAAAAATGCGGATACCACTTAATAAACAAGATGTTATATTCATAACGAATCTCTTCTTTTATTTCTATATTTTCTAAGAAACAGAGTGAGTTATTTAAATTTAAGAGAATTGTAATAACAACTTTGTATCACGTTCTTTAAAGTCTTAAAAAATGTCTCTTTTAATATTTTACCTTGCTGAAAACGCAACAGTTCTTTCATAACGTGTTCTTAATTTAATTTTTAGTCGACTAATAATTCATGTAGCGTTAATTACAAAATGTAAGGCCTCATTTCCCGTAGAGGATTTCATCACAAAGACGTATTGAAAAGTTGTTCCCTTTGAAAATGACTTTCACTTAAGTGATAGGAAAGTATCGGAGCCGGAAATAATTAAACAAATGTATTATTAACTGTGCCCACATCCGCTTCGGTGGCCGCATGGTCTGTGGCGCTCTCTAGTAATAGAAGAAATGCCGAAGACGTGGAGATCGGGGTTAAATCCCGGTCGGGTGTATTGTGAGTAGTTTTCCTAAATGGTTTTCCACGCTAATAGGGGTACACGTCCTCTAAATTTTAACTTCCTAACCCCAAACACATTAGCGTAATTAGTACATATCCGTATAGCCTGGACAGTGAACAGGTAGTAAGAGGGGGTGCTGAAAAAATAATAAAAATTGTTAGATAATTAATTAATTAGGTAGTTGTTAAATGACACCTGGATACGGCAATCGACTTAGTACCTATTGCAAATATCGCTAGACCTGTACAATTAAATATTGTACTAGCGTCAACATTTAGGTCCACCCCGATTCGCTGTGATTCAATGATAGCTCTAGAAGCTAATGAACCCACATGTCGATCCCAGACTCTGCCTTAGGCCATGAGGGGAAGAATGACCATGAGAACGGGATGAATCCTGAATATATCACTGGTAGAGCATTGTCACGCTAAGTCAAAACTTCCAGGCTTATTTTTAACGGATAAAATTCGAAATTAAAAATATAATTCTTCTCTGAGTTTATTGGAGATCGTGGGAACGATCACGCCCCCCACCCCGAGGTCGGAACAAAACCATCTCCGGCAACCAATGCCCCCTCGGCGAGTCGTTGTGTTCTGACGGAAACTCCACAGTGCAGATGATCGTGGATTAATGTTTTGAAGTGGCGATGAAAGCCGCTATAAACAACATGAAATATTCTCCTCAGGGTGGAAGGGGAAAGGAGGGGAGGGGTTTGAGGGTATTACACGTCACGCC
Organism: Timema podura; assembly: GCA_033556935.1. Classification (NCBI taxonomy): domain Eukaryota; kingdom Metazoa; phylum Arthropoda; class Insecta; order Phasmatodea; family Timematidae; genus Timema; species Timema podura. The sequence continues at coordinate 123,644,295 of JAVRXN010000009.1, read as the reverse complement.
TTCTAATGGGATCCATGAGAGCATATTGAAAATTAATACACATATGACACGCAATAACTCGCTTTTTTTTTTAGCTCCCCCTTCCTCTGTCGGGAATGTGACATATATATATATATATATATATATATATATACAACGATTACACGACCTGTTGTATATATATATATATATATTATATATATACAACGATTACACGGACCTGTTGTTCAATTGCATGACGGAATTAATTTAATTAATTGTGGAAAAGGATACATGAATTGTTGTAGGCAATTTATAAAAACCTATTAACTGTTTATAGACAATTAGTTTGCTGTCCAACACATTTGCTCAATCGGTAGTGAGTTTACCTATTGAAATAATAGGCCCAAGACTTAATTCTCGTTGGTGACCTGGTGGTCTAGGGGATAAGGTGTCAGACTTCTGTGCTCAGGGTCCGGGGTTCAATCCTTGGTCCCGGCACAGATTTACCTGATTGCCAAACCCTTCCTCCACCTCTGACAAGACGTGTATTAATCACAACTTGTGAATGTGAGGAATGCTAGGCCTACCACCGTGGTTCGGATCCACGTTAAACTGTAGGTCCTCCATTTCATCTCACAATCACCCTACCATATACATTAGCGTAAGTGCGTATAAAACCCGAACGGGTAGTAAGACGCAGTTCTAATAATAATAATACTTAATTCTCGACTAATGCAATAAAAACTATCATTAGTTAACAACGTTGCCTGCTTTAGGATTTTTAAATCATTTACCAAGCGGGCTGCATCTTAACTTGATCTATCTAAGGACTCTAAGTGATATCACGCTTAGATATCATTCTGCAAAATAGAAAGAGGGAAGAAACTGAAACAATTTTTCCTACGATCCCTCTAGTATACATGCTGGTAACACCTTCCTTCATCTTATGACGAGTTTACACACTCATTATACTGCGGACAAATAATAGAACCAGTCTCTCAGCCTTACGGAGGCCAAGCTGCGCTCCTTTTGCCAGCTTGAGTCCTTCAACACTGAGCTTCACTAGTGTCAGCGCTGAGTGATAGTAGGACTGAACGCAGCGATCCTAGTGTTGAAGGACTCAAGCTGGCAAAAGGAGCGCAACCATTTTAACCTGGAGGCTGAATGTCTGGGTATATTATTTGTCTGTGGTCTGGGTTTATTGGGTTGCTTTTAAACTTTATCTTTTCCTTATTTTCTATTCCAAATATAAATTTGCTTTCACAGAATTTTTCAATCTAAATCCTGGCAAGAACACCTATAAAGGATATTTTTGTGACTGAATCAAATAACCTGAACTGTAGATAATTTATAAAAATTTGTTAAGATCGAAAAAATCATTTTGTGACAATGTAAGTAAGACTATTTTTTAGAGTTATTTATAAGTTTATGGTTTTTGTTTCAATGTTAAAAGTTTAGAACTTACTGAATAAAAAGTAAACATGGTAAATCCTTTCTTGATTTACCGTGGCATCACAAGTAGGCAACCTTCTTAAATTGACGTTTTCCCTTCCGCACTGATGAATGGCTTCCAAAAGGTCTGAATACGGTATTTGTTCTAGATTTGAGCTAATTTTTTAATCGTGTGCTGATATGTTTTTTTAATTCATAATAACATGATAGATATCCCTAGTATATTAAAAGTAAATTGATACGTTTTACGCCATAGTAGAATTTCCACTTATCTGGAAAACTGTGAAAACCATTTTTTTTTCCCGGAAATAAACATTGACACACAGCGAGTTTCACAAAGAACCGATAAAAATATTTTTTTAATGTTTCCGAGTTTGGACACATTGAACCATAATATTTAAATATTAGGTCCTTGCATGGAAGAAGGATCGAACTAGGAGAAAGTGCGTTGATTTGAACTCAGTTCTTATCTAACCCCACCATCTCCCATGACACATTGGGTTACGTTACGACTGCTAATATTTCCCCATAAAGCTCAAGGCATAATGTTATAAAAACTCAGTAATATGACTTCACACTAATTAGTTTTATTAAAAATGAAATGTTATTCTTAATACTTCAATCTAAGTTGCCTGGAAGAATGAGAATATATCTAAAGGACATGGGATCTGTTGTTGGTAACCTACGAGATATTAACCATTTAGTAGATAGTAAATGTATTATGAATAGGTTTTAAAAACATTAAAACCATAACTTATTTAGTTTCTCCCCTCTTTTATAATTTATTTTTCGAGTTATTTGGTATCAAAGAAACTCACAAGTTGACTATATTTTAAGCATTACTTTTATTTGTTTATTTAAATGAATTGAACTTTTTAATTTTTTTAAAATTTACACATTAAAATAAATTAATCAGTTGTTAATTTTAATAATTTCATCTAGCTGTAATTATAATTAGGTTTATATAATCATATACTTTCTAAAACTATTCTATAAGAGTATTTATCTTTTGGTGACTGCCGTAGAAATTAAAATTAAAGACCCTTCTATTTTTATTACTTTCATGAAGACGTGCCAAATTCAACCATATCATAAATAGGTACCTGCAATTTTAAATTTCCTATATTATATATATTTTAAATAATATACATTTATATTTTGATGATTTTTTTAATTAATTTCCAAAAATATAATTCGCAGTGAAATAAAAATAGTACCTTAAAAGTGAGTATTAAAAGGTTATCCTTAGAGAGAACATAATAAATGCTAAATTAAAAAGCAGTGAAAACGGTTTAGTAATATTATCCATTTAAATATTGCAAAAAAAAAAAGGATTATCACCATAACAACTATTCCTTTCTTAATGGCGTCGTTTTCAGATTATATTATGAGGGGTGCATGGTTATTCCATACTTAGAAATCTCATCTCTCGCCATTCCAATCCTGTTATGAGGGGTAGAACCTTCCTCTTTCCCCCCCTTTTCATATCCTCATCCAGCCTACGTACCACTCTTCTCTTCACGCTCTACAACATTTTCTCTTTTAATTATCGCTTTTGCCGGTAGAGAGCAACACTGGAAACTTCCGGACGCCGCAATGAATCTACGTCTAGCGTCGCTGACCGCCGCTATGAAATACTAAGGGTGCAAATATGAAGTGGGGGGGAGGAGTGGGCTCAACCTAGTATCCCCCCTCCTCGCTACGTCTCATTGTCCCAATTGTTCCCGAGATGATATACACAGGAGGGAGGGGGGGGGGGCTCAACACCCCTACCCAGAATTTTTATTCCTCCTGCTAGCTACAGGATCGCCCACCGACCGAAAACTGGCAAACTTTTTATATGGGTCTCTTTTTCATTTTATTTTTTTTATCATTATAGACGGCGATTCAGACTTTGTATGCAGAAAATGGGATGGAACGGGGTAAAAGGAGTGTGGGTGTGAAATAGGCCTGTATATAATGGGGAAGAAGAGAGAAGAGGTGGAAAATGAAATTATCTCAGAATAGCAAAACTGCGGTGTCCAAATACTCGTTATTGCTAATAAAAATTGCCCTCCGTTAGATTTTGGTATTATGCCCCATAAATCGTCTTCTGAAATCCAATCTTCCACCCACATATACGGGTTGCTACTTCTTCTCTATTTATATTAGCCGTATTCAATTTAACAGACTATCATTCGTTCAAGTATGGTTTTATAAAATAGCTAACTTATAAATGATGGCTATGGTGAAACTATGCTATCAAATACCAAAACCAAATATATCATGTTTATTCACCAATTTACAACTAAATTTTATTACCAGTTTTAACCAATTTTAAATAATTACTGTTAGCTTACACCTATAAAAATTTAGCAGTAGACACTAATCCATAAATTTGCCAAAATCTAATAACTTAGCACGTTTGTTTTAAATTATTTATACCAACTAAAACATATTTTCTTTTCAGTAAATTGTTGCAACAGGAGATATTATTCAGTAATCAATATTTAGTTCTAATATATTTCAGATTAAACTCTGCTTTAACATTACTTAGTTTTCTGTCATAAGTTTAAAATAAATCTACCCATTCTAGATCAAGTTTTGATTAAGATTCTCAAACACCTTCCTTATAATTCCGATATGATTACTTGTGAAAATAGCTAATTGAATTAAATCCCTTGAAAAAAATTACGAATAAAAGTGCTACCCACTAATTCATTATATTAAAATCAGTGGCCATCACTCCCCGGCTACCTGTTCCCAACATATTTTCTTATTCTTTAAATTGAAAATGACATCTAGACACGAGAATCGAATTTGAGACCTTTGGATTACTATGCCAATGATCTAATCAATAACACATATATAGGTGACCTGGCGGTATAGGATTAAGGTGTCAAACTTCAATAGTGGGGGTCCGGGGTTCAATCTTCGGTCCCGGCACAGATTTATCTGATTGCCAAACCCTTCCTTCACCTCTGACAAGACGTGTATTAATCACAACTTGTGAATGTGTGGAATGCCAGGCTTCCACCGTGGTTTGGATCCCACGTTAAACTGTAGGTCCTCCATTTCATCTCGCAATCACCCTACCACTACAAATTAGTGTAAGTGCGTATAACCCGAACGGGTATTAATACGTGGTTCAATAATAATAATAATAATAATAATAATAATAAAATAATAATAATAATAATAATAATAATAATAAAATAATAATAATAATAATAATAATAACAACAATAATAATAACAATAATAATAATAATAATAATAATAAATATAATGTCTTGGCTATTTAGTCCATCAAAAAGCCATTTAAAATATTCAGAATTTAATCAACAGTAAACATGTTTTAAGTAATTCAACTTAATAAATACTACCAAGTAATTTAGTTCTTAAATTTTTCGGCAAAATTTATGAGAATAAGACATGCTTGTGGCACAAATTAAGCACTAGATATTGGTTAAGATCTCATAATTTGTGACGTTATGGGTGCTTCCAGCAGCACTCACACAGCACCCACAATATTAGTGTTTTTCATTAAAACCATGACAGCATAAATTATGAGACTGGATAATCTTTTGGTAAAACTTAGGCACTAAATATTGGCATAGGTTTCACACTTTGTGACAATAATTTAGTGTTAGTGTAGTGACATGTGAAGTTGGCAACACCTGAATAATCTAATGTTTTTAGCTTCAAATATTCGTATAATTTTTAGAATTAGTGCTGTTATGGCAGCACCTAATGTTTTTAGGCGTTTTCTTGAAAAATATGGAAGCTCAATTATTTATGGGAGATGGATATTCTTGTGGCACAAATTCAGCACTAAATATTTCCTTAGATCTCATAATTTGTGCCAAATAGTGCCGCTACGTGAAGTTGGCATCACCTGAGGTTTTTTGTGTCTTCACGTAAACTATATCAGCACAAATTATGAGAATATTATAGTCTTAAGACAAAAATTCAGCATAACCTACTTGAAAAGGTCTCATAATTTGTTCCACTATTGGTGCTGTCAACGCCACGCGCCTATGGACACGGGAATTGAACACGGGACCTTTAGCTTAGTACGCCAATAATCTGACCACTGAGCTATCCAGGAATCGTCCCATTCCCAGGGTCATTCTTCGCTCATATTTTAAGGCAGAATCTGTGATGGAAGTGTGTAAAGTCAGCTACGTGTGTGTGATCAATCAGAGATCACGATCTACCAGATAACGCAGCCACCTTCGACTCGTGAGAAACTTATGCTGCCAATAGTACAATTATTACAACTGTACGAATGCACACCTTATGAATTAAATAGCCAAGCTATTATATTTGTTAGTCACGGTTATAACCGCATCTAAATATTATATTCTTTAAATTGAAAAATGTCACCTGGAACGGGACGATACTTAGATGGACCCGTGTCCAGGTGCCATTTTTCAATTTAAAGATTATAATATTTAGATACGGCTTTAATCAACACATATAATAGTTTGGAAATTTAATGCATCGCTTCCTATAATGTTAAACAGCCCCACGTTACTAGAGTTCAAACATCACTATAACGCGTAAACAAGGTCAAATGGGACACATGTATGTATTAATTGTTTTTATTTATCTGGTTCACCGCTGAAGTAGGTTCTACATATTACAATATACCCCGTATTTACATACAAATAACCCAAATGGGTGGTAAGATATGGTGGGAAAAACACTAATCTATATAAGTAATAGAAAACAAAAACAAATAGTGGCCAGTTATTGTTTCCAAAACTCCCCCCCGTCCGCAACGGAGACTTGCTTGACGAAAAGACAAGCTTTGGTGGATCTGAATTTCCTTTCTAGCTAAATCGTATTTCTCTTAGTCATAGATCACCTAAATTTTCAAGGAATGATGGTTTTTCCAATAGTGACGTCCTTCGGAAATATTACGTAAAAGGTATCGGTTCCACGGAAATAACAATTCTCTCCTATTTCCCATTTGACAGCTTAAGAGCGAGTATCCCCATTTGACAAACTGTAAGTTAAACATGACAGGTTGGAGCAAATTAAATGACTCTACTAATCTTTAAACATTTGACGATTACAATAACATATTAATAATCAGATAAAATAGTATTCACCTCAACTTTCTAATAATATACTAAACACACGGTTTTATTTAACTGTATTTGCAGTGATGGGCATGCGTACCAAATAACAGGCTCATATTCTTTAGTTTTCCAGCTATGGATAATTCAGGGTTCGAACTCTTACCAGGTGTATTGGAGGTGGTCTTTTCTAAATAATGTCTGACTCCCACAAAATGAAAATACATTTTCTCTAAATCAACCTTCCTCATACCTACAATTATTGTATAATTAAAATATAGGTAGCCCAGAAGGGTAGTTAGAAGTAATGGAAGAAATTTACATATAACTGTATTTTTATTGTAATTAAAAATAAATAGTACGACAAATCACACAAACTTTCTCATATTGTGTATTATGGCTTCGAAGATAATGTTAAAAAATAGGTTTTGTGTTAACTACTCTTTAGTATGTTTTCCTCATAATAAACACATCAACTTGTTAATCACAATAATCACTCTTTATAATTATATAAGCTAGTTTCCAAGCTTGTCTATGAGAGGCTGATGTTTATATTACCCAACCTAACAAAACTGAACCTTCAATTTGTAGATGCATGAAAGATTAGTTTTTGTTAAATTGGGTTAGCTTGTTTTAAAAATACATTTTTGTCAATTATATTAAGTAAGAGTAGCTAAAGTGAAAGTTAGTTAAATTAATTTAATTTTTAATACATATATTATAAAATTTATTTATACAGTATGTTTTTGTAAATATTGTAGAGTTTTTTTTATCACTGTCCCCTGATTTTATTCTTCAATGAATTTAGCTCTTACGTCTGTTGAGCTTCGCACCCTGAAAAAGCCATGTACAATTAATTGACCATGGCTGAAAACTGGCTTGGGCAGATCTATGCCAGCCCTAAGGTTTGGTCTTGCGACTTATTAACACTAATTAAGAACGCTAGTGTAACTGGAAACAACCTCCATCTCTAAATAAGAGGGATATCAGTGTCTGAAGGGACGAAATTGATTTTTGGTATGAAACACACATTCAATCACTGCTGGGTGTGTTTCATTGCATAGTAGCCCAGTCATTTAAGGCTCAAAAAGGGTAAATTTATGGAATATTTCCCACCAAGAGGAATTTTTGCACACACCTTTCTTTAGGCGTTGTAAGTAAAATCCTAAAAGTCCCCATCGATATCATGTTCGCTTCGATAGATATTCAAGGTCAAAGGTCACGAAAAATTGGTTTTCGCGGAATATATCAAATCCTATTGGTCGGACGACAATTATGAGCAATATGAAAATGTAGATTGAAGAATTCTATACAAAAATGGCTGTGTACATTTTTCATGTACGGGCAACCCTTTTGTAAATAACGCACTACTAAAGTTCAAGGTAAGGCGCATACTCCAATTTACTACAAAGAATATTTCTCTTATATGTTATTAAATTAAATTGATAAGAAAACTCAATATTTATATTAATTAAACTGTGTTTGTTAAGATTGTAGGAGAGCGTTAACTGGCATAAAAAGTACCCTTGACATTGAGTCGCAGCTGCCTCGCATTCCATTGACGTCACCTGGGTCAGCCTATACTTGGAAATACCGAAATACCTCAAACAATACCTCGCGGCCTTTTCAACTCAGTTTAAAACAAGTTCTAGATGAGTTCGGACGTTTCTTTCAAAACAATGTTCTATCTGTCTCGGACGGTAGTGGTGTGCTTGTTGAACGCGGAGCTCTGAAAGATGCTGGTGTTAATATAGGTGATGGACACATTGGACATTTAAATAATGTAGATTTAGTGACTATCCATGTTGACTGTCGTAAAGACTATACTCGAAAGAGTAGCATTGCGGCATTCAAAAGACGGTGAGATGAAGATGTCCAAGGTAAGTCGACAAACTCTCCTCGTAAAATGCGGGCGATGGTGAGAGTTTTTTTTATTTTAAAACACTGTGTTTGTTTTGTGGTGAAGAAGCCAACGAGTACTCAGAGACAAGAAAGAAAAAAGAATATCGACGAAAAATCAAGCAGTTATGTACACTTTCTTTTAAGGACTCTTATAAAAGCAGCTGAGACACGCGGTGATAGTTACGGAAGAACTGTGACAAATCGGATTAATTTTGAGTACGTTTTAGTAGCTGCTGAAGCGAAATATCATGGTGACTGTTTTGAATCTTTCTCTAAAACGAAAACAGGAAGTAAAATAGGCGTTCCGTTGAACGAGAATGTGAAGTTAGCAAGACATATTTTATTTTATTGAAAATAATAAAGATTCCCAGTTTACTTAAGGGGAGTTGAAAGAAGTTGTTGTAGGAGTTGTTCCTCATGATAAAACAATCATCGAAAAATTAATCGAAAGGTGCGGGGAAAATGTTGTTATCACCTCAAAGACCAAGATCGTTGAAAAAAAATTGGTTTCGCGATACCCAAATGAACATTTTAAGTAAAGCTTGGTAAAAAAGTAAAAAATCTAATCTGGAAGAAGAACGCCTTTGAATTGTTGAAGCCACTGCTGCAATTATTCGAGAGGATATTCGTTTTATCACTGTCAATACCAATTTTGATCCTCCTGCCAAAAAAAGTTTGATAATATTAATGAAGATAACCCACGAAGCCTATTATATTTACCAGAAGAAATAATTTTGAAAAAACGAAAACGCAACGCTGATGCTCTTAAGACTAAATGCACGGCCACTAGCCATGCCATAATGGCTGCGGTTCGTACACGAACCTTTTCATCTCAATTATTGCTTGGTTTGTCAGTATTTTTTTCACAGAAGATATGTATCTAATCGGATATTTGATATTCTATTCACTTTGGGATTTGCAGCTTCTTACAGAGATACACACATGTATGAGGTTGCAACAGTTTATCACACCCAACCTTATACTTTATCACCCGAGCCAGGTGTTCTTTTGCAATTTGCTGCAGACAATGCAGATATTAATGTTTAAACTATTGAAGGGCATAATACAATTTATATTATGGGACTTATAAAAATAGTTACTACAAAAAGCGCAGTCACAACTGAAGAACCGATTGCGAAATGTAAACACTGCCAGATGCAACAGAAAAACTTGGCTGATGTCGCGCATGTACCCCTAAAAATGTATGAAAACCATGGCGTATCTGGAATGAGCAAATTCTAAGTAAAATAAATTAATTGCAATGAAGTTTCAACTGAGACATTGCTTAGTAAGGCTGATTCCTTGTGGTTGCACGGAAAATAGAAAGCTATACCTGGAATTCCTGGATGGAATGGATTTGTGGAGTTTATAACTAAAAATAGTACTAGCTTTTCAACATCTCGTATTATGTTTTTGCAATTTATTCATCACCCCGCGACTGATTACAAAACAATTTACAGATCATTGCATTGTGCTTTTGAAAATTCAGGGTCACAGGAGTAAAAAGTATGTATAGTGACATTTGACCAGCCATTATGTATAAAAGCTAGTGAAATAGTAGCAGCTTCTGAAATTGGATTGAAATTTTCTAAAATTATGGTGAGACTTGGGGTTTCCATCTCCTTATCTCCTTTCTTGGTTGTATAGGCTAAATAATGGCAGGAAGTGGCATCAAAGAAGCTCTTAGCATTATTTATGCTGCAAAATCTGTTGAAAATTTTATAAATGGTCATGCTTAGGCCAGGGTTGTTAAAGGTCATATATTGCTACACCTTGCTTTATCAACTATTATTTTGGAAGATATACAAATAGAAGAGAATTTGTTGAAAGATTACGTAGAAGATGTAATGAAACAGATATTTTCATATGAGAATGTAGAAGAATCTACTGGTATTTTTGAACCATTAATGGAACAATTCTATGACCAGTTGAACAAATTATGAGGCTGAGGTCCCACGGCCCATTTATGGATACAATACTTGCACATGGTATTGATAGCAAAGGAATTTATAAGAGCTGAAAGACTGGGAAATTGGAATGTACACCTGAATGGTACTAAGGAAATGCTTCCTTATTTTCATGCCACAGGACATTTCCTGTACGTTAAGTCAGCGCATTTATATTTGCAGGACATGCTTGCATTAGAAAACAATATTGACCAACAGGCGTTTCAGAAATGTACTGATGGATTTTCACAATTAGGTGATCTAATAAATTTAACTATGGGGCCTGAAGTGACATGGTGATAGAACAAACGCTGATGAAATTCATTGAAACTGAAGGGGGAGTTGTACGGGGAAGAAGTAATAAAGAAAGCGTTTTGTGTAAGTGGATTTATGGAATGTATGCAATGAATACAGTCTGCAAAGAAATTGAACATTTGTGTGGCGTTTCTTTGGAACCGTTGATCAACATCAAGGGGTTGACGTACCAACAGAGACCATACAGACGTGAAAAAATTGGTTGAATGGTTCGTATCTGATGATCCTTTCTCAACAACAAATTGAATTGTGTCGTTAGCTACTGGAGTTACCGGCAATGATAAAATAAATTGTCATGATGCTTATAGTGCTGGTCTCATTTCAATTTGGGGGGGGGGAAGGGGGACATTTGATGAAGTAAAATTTAAGCACTCTAATAGAAATCTTCCACTTTTGTTTGTCAACAGTTCTGTCAAAGTCCAGGACTGTAAAGTCCCTACTGATCCTCTGTTACTGTTTCAAAGAATAAGTTAAAATAAAATAAATAGTACGGAACTCCACACGGACTTTCTCGCTCTATTGTTTAAAATTGGCGATATTTACTCAAAATTCGTAATATATGTGAAACTAAATAATATAGACTAGAAAACCCAAGCATAAATTGCACTATACTAATGTAAACATTTTTTGAGTCCCAGTTTAAAATTTTTATATTAAGGAATTAATGTCCTCATTTGTATGTTCGGACCAATAAAAAAAGATCAATATTGGGTATACAAGGGTCAACACTTCGTATTAAAATTTTGACTTCTGGTTAAAATTTTCGTCATTTTACTAGGTGTTGCACATTTTCAGTTCATCGCATTGCTAATAAATTCCTCATTTATAAATTTTGACCGATAAAAAATTTAAATATTAACTATTGAGTCTAAAATAGAGATAGATAATTGTTGTACAAACATTTCTCCTAAGAGGTTTAAAGAAAAATAACAAAACTTTTTGAGAGACTTACTTAGATTTAATTACTCTATGGCATTGGAGAATTATTGCGTTAAAACTTAAGTAGTATCTCTTTACAACTAAAGCTCACAAAATTGTAATAATATATTGCGAGTATCTCAGAAACTGTTAGTTTTATAAAAATATATTCGAATAAAAGTTTTTTCATCTTTAACAGTACTACAATTTGATAATGATAAGTTATCTAGTATCTCAAATAGTTGTGTAGATACGGAAATTTCCGCTTCAGTAAAGTACCCTAAAAGTCATTTTCATAGGAAAATGAGAGTAGCCATTTTATTTGTGATCTTAATCAACGCCTAGATACAAATTTTTATCAAAATCGTTAGAGCCGATTTTGAGAAAATCGATTTTTTTCACTTTTTATTAATATACTCTTAATTTTAAGTTTTAACAGACACACAAACAGACGGCATTGCAAATACAACTTTTTAGGGTTCGGGGAGTCATAAGACGTTGACATCGATCAACATTTCGGGTAAGATTTTTTTTTACGGTCGAAATACTTTATTTTAGTTCTCGAAAAGTTAAAACATATATTTGTGTATAGCTTGGAAGTTATTGGTTTTATAAAAATATGTTTCGAATAAAATATTTGTATTATAAATAGATCTACATATTTGCAATGATAAGTAATTTCATATCTCAACTAATTTCGGGGATATGATAAAAAAAATATAATCTACTTATCTGACTATTTATAAATATTTTGAAATGAAATTTAATCAAAATCGTCTGAGCAGCGAGTAAATAAGGCACGTACAACAAGACAAGTTATTTGATCCGCTTTCAAGTATTCATACGTCAAGCGATATGATATGCAGCTGTCACTTTTTATATATAGGTCCCTACCATCAATACATATAAAATAACTCTTTCTAATAAAGTAAAATATTATCAATTTTAACAGGGAAAAAAGTTTGTATTTTCTGAAAGGCTCTTACTATGATTATTGTACTGCATTTAATATTTCATACATGAACGAACAAATAGAGAACAAGTTTTTGTGCACTACCTGGAACTGAACTAGGGTCCTCCCCAAAACTTGTGGCACACCATTCTAACTACTCAGCCTTGATCTGTCTATAGCAAACCTCTCTAAACATTCGCGATACATCGATACGTTCTAAGGTCTTCACCCGCGTAGCGCTGACATAAACTACACCTTCTCAAAGAGGCACACAATAATGGAACAATAGCGGCCAAACGCTGCACCTGATAGTCCGACCCGGGCTTGGAACCCACGTTCCCCGGGGTCGGAGACCCTGAGCCTTTGATTTAGTGTGTGTGTGTGTGTTCAGACAATAACTACCAGCATCACAATAACCGTACAGGACTCCCCAACCCACACCCAGTAGCGCCGTCCTACAAGCTTCCTTCCTCTACCAGACTATTGTCTTCAGATTTATTGCAAATGTCCATGTGTAGGAGAGAGAGAGAGAGAGAGAGAGAGAGAGAGAGAGAGAGAGAGAGAGAAAGGTGGAAAGGGAGAGGGGACAAACCTATTTGTACCTTGTATATACTCGTGGAAAAACCACCTATCTCTATATCAAACACGATGGCTCAGAGTCGTACAGATCTCACTCAGATGTTATTTTTATTTTGGGTTTAATTTTTCCCACAGCATTTCATTCTCTATCTTCTAGGGCTATACACATAAAAGTTATATTAATTATGTTAATGGGTAAGGATGAGGCAGAATAAATCTGTCTGCATTTGCACATTTACATGTAAAAAATAAAAACGCCCTTAGTGGACTCAGCCGGGATTCAAATCCTGACCTTTCCATCAATGTAAAACCCACATATCGGCGCGGGTCTGATACTTTTCACCACTTTCTCTCACCAGGATATTAAAGGTAAAGGTGTTTTATTATTGAATCAATAACCCGAAGGTTGATTTGATGTGATTTCGATCCATCCGGAGCAGGGCATGCACTCAGACCTTCGTCTGGTTAGTGCTGCTTGCACCATCTGGTAGAAATAACATGTACCAGGGTAGTTCAGGGAGTGTAGGGCTCCCTCTTGCCTTCCACACTGAATGTCTATGAGCGAAAGCGAAAGGGCTTACCAATTTTGCTGGGAAAGGTATTTTCAAATACCTTCCGGGGTTCTTTTACATCCTACAATCAACATGGGATGGATGGTTTTATTTCTCTCCAAAGGGAGTTATGCTACGGATTTTAATTGCTCAAGAAAATTCCGTCGACCTCATCTGGGTTTGAACCCATGAGGCGAGCACTTGAACCCAAGACCACCTGGGTCAACAATAAAGTTAATTTGTAGTTCATGTGAATTCATCCTCCTCACCTTGTTAGTCTTAGGTATATGTTTGAATCACGCTTAGGTGGCGATCACTACACAACGACAAAGTAGTTATTAACCCTCACTGGTGAGTTCATAGGCTAAGGCGTGAGGCTGGTTACCTATGGTTTGTTCGGTGTCAGGAAAGCCGGGACTCTAATCTCATCTGGGTTTACTGAGATTTCCCCCAATCCCTCTAAATTGCTTTCCATTTTCCTCCACCCAAATTCGGATACATTTCCTGTAATTATTTTCATCCTCACCACATTTTTTAAACTCCGCTTCCCCCGTTCTTGTTATACGCCTCTGTAATAATGATTACACTAAGGCGTTATGGATAAGAAAAGGTTTAATTTTGATATATTGTAGCCCACATTTGAGTAAAGGGTGAGTGGAAAACCTTTTAGTAAAACTCACCCTCAGTACACCCAACCGGGATTGAGTCCCGATCTCTCCGTCTTCGTTAGGCGTTTCTATTGTGAGAGCACCACCTTAAACCATGCGGCCACTGGTCTCACCACATTAATGCATTTTGTGGATGGGTGCGGATGGATAGTAAGACGCGGTGCACATATAATTATTGATAACTATGGTATGACATATATAAAAGTAATGAAAGTTTTTACTAGGTACACTATAGTTAACTTATCTAAGAGGAGGTGAAGGAGGGGGTTAGCTTAAAAAAAGTGTATCCGCATTAACGTGTAGAGAGGATATAAACATCACATTGATACATCCTATTTGTAAAAAAAAAAGCTCCCAGTGTAGTTGGCTGAGATTCAAAACTTTATCTCCTCGTTACCGACAATCCAGTATATTGCCAGTCGAATTTTTAAACCATGCAAACACTAGTGCGGGTATCTTAGTTATAATAAGTACTCTTATAGTTAAACTTATATCGTCAACTGACCAAAAATAAATTATAAACAATTTTAGCAAACCTAGGATGTTCCAAACTCTTTGTGTTCAGAAAATGACGTCATTTCTAAATCGTTAAACATGAATATGGAAAGAAGGAAGGATGCAAAATGTTTGCAATAACAAAAAAATTCGAGTCGTTGAGTAGATTTTAAAATGATGAGTTATTGCAGGGTTTTTTTTATTCCTCGATTCATTACAACAGGACATTGAGGTAGCATCAAAAAAAAAAAAAAAAGGATCGAAAGAATCACATCAACGTGATGCTGGCAATTGAGTGAAAATGCGTGTTTCCCAAATCTGCTTCACGGATCATGAAACTCGAGAGTGATATATCATATTTTTGGTTCTCCTGGATATATATATATATATATATGCTTTTTGTCTGAACACCCGAGAATTGTCGAGGGCTAGCTAGGCCTAGGCTTTGAAATAATTAAACGCTGGTGGTATTTAAGGTATAATAATATTTAATAATAAAAAAATTTCTTTATGGCGTTTAGAAATAATTCCCAGCAAGAATTCAAGTACAAACCAATTTCTTACGAATGTACTCTTAAGCGAAGAGAATATGCGAATATTAGATCTATGAATTCCCATTTCAGTGAGCTTGCAAGTTCCTTTAGTCCGGTTTCGCTGGTGGTGAGGATATTGGGGTTCGAATACCAACCGATCATACTGAGATTCGTTTCCCCTAAATGGTTTCCCTTTACTCACAAATGCGGTTACATTTTCTATAGTTTCTAACTTATTCATCTCTACCAAACTACTTACTTACTCTATGGCATTAGAAACTTGAAAGTTCTTTGCCGCACTTACAAAAGTACGCCGGACCTATTAATATGTTACCTTCCCATCTGCGTCTAGGTCTTACCAATGGCCTCTTCTCATTGGGTTTACCCGTCAATAGCCTGAACAAGGTTCCAGAATCTTACATTCACGCTGCATGTCCTGCCCACCATAATCTACGAGACTTTATATCCTAAGAATGTATTGTGAATAGTACAGGTTATGTAACATCATTATGTAATAATATACTCATATTAAAAGGATATACTATCAGGCAACCTATTAACTAACATAACTTAGGACAACAAAGCTTTGATTACACTAGTCCTACAAATGAGTGTGAGGACTCGCACAAGGGCACATGCGGACAAAGCCGTCGGATGAACAGTGGATTGAATCACTGATGACGGAGAAGTCTGGATTCGATTCTCATCCTTATGGACTATGGTGGTTTTCCCAATGCGATTAATCACATTTTGTTTTTCCCGACTCTTATTCTGCTTTTCCTGTTAATTAATTTAGCTTAGATAAAATAATTAATACGCTTAGTGTTAAACTAACTAAACGAGGACAAATCCATAATATATTCGTGAATTATTTTAGTATTTTTAGCCACTCCACTGCGGGCACTATAAGTACGCCATGTTGGCAATTGAGTTAAAACACACGTTTACCATCTTCACAATAAGCTTCTATGTACAACTTCCAATTTATTGTAATATAACAACATATTTTAAGAGGCTATTTTATTTTTGTCAGATCCGAACAATTCCTAAAACTAGAAGCTATGACATGACAGTATTATTTATTTCTTCTATCCCCCTCTCCCTCCTTCCTCCCACCTTCCCAGATTTTGTAGTCTTTCCTCGAACAACATCTCCTGTATTGTATGTGATCTGTTGTACATGTATCCTTTATATACACCTACATTAACACACATACATTTACAAATTACAGGCACACACGCGCAGGGGAAAGCCGTCCGAGTGGAAAAAAGAGGAAGGGAAAAAAAATGGAACAAAAAGTTTGGAAGAACATATTAAATTCTTGGTGCAGACAGTAAACGGTGCAGATTTATATTAAATTACGTCGCGCAAGAACCGGTTGAAAGGAGGAAGGAAGGTGGAGTGGGGGGGTACGAGGTGGAGTGGGGGGGTGGTTAGTGAAACCGAACGTTTCTCGTGTCTCTTTATGTTTTACTTCACTCTTTTATTCTCTTTAGAAATTTCTTTCGCTTCTTTCGTTCATCATCTCGAGGCAATGTTTACAGCCGGCAAAGGAATGAAGAATAATACATACTGGACAGTTTCAACGGGAAAGCTTGCCACTCAGTAGGTAACGCTAATGTCTACTGATCTAAGGAAGCCCTAGTTCCATTCCCGGCACGGTTAAAAAATGTATTACTTGGGAAATTGTGGAGGAGGAGGGATTGAACAGATTTTTTTTTTACTTTTAAGAAACAGTAGTTATAAATTCTCTAATGGGAGCCACAGAAAGTATCATTTAAATGGTACATAATACGTCTCATGAGAAAGTTTTTATTTTTACTTTCTCTCTATCTTACAGGTAGAGAAAGTATGGTGATCGTCAAAAAAATCGAACTCGAGATTTTGATGAATCTTGACGTTTCAACACTCCCTGAATCCGAAAAAGTGGTTTTTGGATTTCCATCTGTCTGTCTGTCTGTCTGTCTGTACCTCAAACTAGAGCCTAAACTATTTTACCGATTGAGCTAAATCTTAATATCTAGGGTTTTCATAGGGTTGCCCCGAGGGGTTTTTGGAATTGGATATCTACCCCTAAAATTAAGGGTAGTTTACTGAAGGGAAAAAAGATAAAATGTCGATTTTCTCAAAATCGGCTCTAACGATTTTGATTAAATTTCATTTATGAACATTAATAAATATTCCAAACAAAATGGCTACTCTCAATATTTCGGCAAAATGGCTTTAAGGGCTCCGGTCTGACGCGTAAATTAACATTTTTTATAATAGCTCCGAAACTATTTGAGATATGAAATTACTTAGCATTACAAATATATATATAATACAAATATTTTATACGAAACATATTTTTATAAAATCAATAATTTTCAATCTATACGCAATTATATATATATTTATAGCTTTTTGGACATTAAAGCTTAAGTATTGTGACCGTAAAAAAAACTAACCTGAAATGTTGATGGATGTCGACGTCTCATGACTCCCCGAACCCTAAAAAATAGTCTTTGCAATGCCGTCTGTCTGTATGTCTATTAAAACTTAAAATTAAGGGTAGTTTACTGAAGGGCGAAAAGGGAAAAAATTGGCTTTCTCAAAATCTGCTCAAACGATTTTGATTAAAATTCGTATCTAGGCGTTGATTAAGATTATAAATAAACTGGCTATTTTCATTTTCCTATGAAAATGATTTTTAGGGTACTTTACAGAAGCGTTAATTCCCGTATCTCCACAACTATTTGAGAAACTAAACAACTTATCATTGAAAAATTGTAGGAGTATTAGAAATAATAAATGGTACGGCACACCGCACAGACTTTCTCTCTCTTTCTATAAACTCCTAAGATTTCTGAACGGAATAATGTACATTGTATCATCACCACTCCACATAAGAACACGCATAAAAAATATACAATGATATAGAATCAATGAGAAAAGAGGCGCATCTTTGTCCACCTAAGAGCATTTCAAACAGTTTAATGTCTTCCACAAGGGTCAACACTTCGTATTAAAATTTCGATTTCTGGTTAAAATTTTAACATTTTATAAGGTGTTGCAGATCTTCAAGTCATCGCATTGATATTTAATTATTCATTTATACATTTTGACCAATAAAAAATGTAAATATTGACTATTGAGTCTAAAATGGAGATAGATCATTGCTATGCAAACATTTCTCCTAAGAGATTTAAGGAAAAATAACATATTTTTTAGATACTTATATTTAATTACTCTATGGCATTGGAGAATTATTGCGTTAAGACTTAAGTAGTATATGTTTACAACTAAAGCTCACAAAATTGTATTAATATATTTGCAAATATCTCAGAAACTGCTGCTTTTATAAAAATATATGTCAAATAAATTTTTTTTATTTCTGATAGTCCTACAATTTTGCAATGATAAGTTGTTTAGTTTCTCCAATAGTTGTGGAGATACGGAAATTAACGCTTCTGTAAAGTACCCTAAAAATCATTTTCATAGGAAAATGAAAATAGCCAGTTTATTTATAATCTTAATCAACGCCTAGATACGAATTTTAATCAAAATCGTTTAAGTAGATTTTGAGAAAACCAAATTATTCTCTTTTCGCCCTTCAATAAACTACCCTTAATTTTAAGTTTTTATAGACACACAGATAGACGGCATTGCAAATACTATTTTTTAGGGTTTGGGGGGTCATGAGACGTCGACATCCATCAACATTTCAGGTTAGTTTTTTTTTACGGTCGCAATACTTAAACTTTAATGTCCAAAAAGTTAAAAAATTCATATAATTGCGTATAGATTGAAAGTTATTGATTTTATAAAAATATGTTTCAGATAAAATATTTGTATTATAAATATATATACATATTTGTAATGCTAAGTAATTTCATATCTCAAATAGTTTCGGAGCTATTATAAAAAATGTTAATTTACGCATCAGACCGGAGCCCTTAAAGCCATTTTTCCGAAATATTGAGGGTAGCCATTTTGTTTGGAATATTTATTAATGTTCATAAATGAAATTTAATCAAAATCGTTGGAGCCGATTTTGAGAAAATCGACTTTTTCTCTTTTTGCCCTTCAGTAAACTACCCTTAATTTTAAGTTTTAATAGACACACAGACAGACGGCATTGCAAAGACTATTTTTTAGGGTTCGGGGGGTCATGAGACGTCGAAATCCATCAACATTTCAGGTTAGTTTTTTTTACGATCGCAATACTTAAGCTTTAATGTCCAAAAAGTAAAAAATATATATATAATTGCGTATAGATTAAAAATTATTGATTTTATAAAAATATGTTTCGAATAAAATATTTGTATTATAAATATATATACATATTTGTAATGCTAAGTAATTTCATATCTCAAATAGTTTAGGAGCTATTTAAAAAAATGTTAATTGACGCATCAGACCGGAGCCCTTAAAGCGATTTTGCCGAAATATTGAGGGTAGCCATTTTGTTTGGAATATTTATTAATGTTCATAAATGAAATTTAATCAAAATCGTTGGAGCCGATTTTGAGAAAATCGACTTTTTTCTCTTTTTGCCCTTCAGTAAACTACCCTTAATTTTAAGTTTTAATAGACACACAGACAGATGGCATTGCAAAGACTATTTTTTAGGGTTCGGGGGGTCATGAGACGTCGAAATCCATCAACATTTCAGGTTAGTTTTTTTTACGATCGCAATACTTAAGCTTTAATGTCCAAAAAGCTAAAAATATATATATATAATTGCGTATAGATTAAAAATTATTGATTTTATAAAAATATGTTTCGAATAAAATATTTGTATTATAAATATATATACATATTTGTAATGCTAAGTAATTTCATATCTCAAATAGTTTCGGAGCTATTATAAAAAATGTTAATTGACGCATCAGACCGGAGCCCTTAAAGCGATTTTGCCGAAATATTGAGAGTAGCCATTTTGTTTGGAATATTTATTAATGTTCATAAATGAAATTTAATCAAAATCGTTAGAGCCGATTTTGAGAAAATCGACTTTTTCTGTTTTTTCCCTTCAGTAAACTACCCTTAATTTTAGGGGTAGATGTCCAATTCCAAAAACCCCTCGGGGCAACCCAATGAAAACCCAAGATATCAAGTTTCAGCTCAATCGGTAAAATAGTTTAGGCTCTAGTTGGAGGTACAGACAGACAGACAGACAGACAGACAGACAGACAGACAGACAGACAGACAGACAGACAGACGGAAATTCAAAAACCACTTTTTCGGATTCAGGAAGTCATGAAACGTCAAAATTCATCAAAATCTCGACTTCGATTTTTTTGACGATCACAATACTTTCTCTACCTGTAAGATAGAGAGAAAGTAAAAAACTTTTATTTGACATATATTTTTATAAAAGCAACAGTTTCTTAGATATTTGCAAATATATTAATACAATTTTGTGAGCTTTAGTTGTAAAGATATACTACTTAAGTCTTAACGCAATAATTCTCCAATGCCATAGAGTAATTAAATATAAGTATCTAAAAAACGTATGTTATTTTTCCTTAAAGCTCTTAGGAGAAATGTTTGCATAGCAATGATATATCTCCATTTTAGACTCAATAGTCAATATTTACATTTTTTATTGGTCAAAATGTACAAATGAATAATTAAATATCAATGCGATGACTTTAAGATCTGCAACACCTTATAAAATGTTAAAATTTTAACCAGAAATCGAAATTTTAATACGAAGTGTTGACCCTTGTGGAAGACTTTAAACTGTTTGAAATGCTCTTAGGTGGACAAAAAAAGATGCGCCTCTTTTCTCATTGATTATATATCATTGTATATTATTTTATGCGTGTTCTTATGTGGAGTGGTGATGATACAATGTACATTATTCCGTTCAGAAATCTTAGGAGTTTATAGAAAGAGAGAGAAAGTCTGTGCGGTGTGCCGTACCATTTATTTATATTTGTATTAGTGGACAGTGCCAACAAATAAACTCTAAGGAATTTAGCGATATATATAGTAAAAGTTATGGGCTGTGATACAAGAACGAAGTGAATCAGCTTACGTATAGTTAAAACCAACCCACTTCGGTGGCCGAATGGTCTAAGTCATCACTCTCGCGTTAGACTGGACTGCTGAGGACGGAGAGACCAGGGTTCAAATCCCAGTAGGATCTATAAAGTGTGGTTTCTCCTAAATTGTTTCTCTTTCTCTTTCCACACAAATGCGGGTAGATTACCTCTGAAATGTTTCCTTCCTAAGCCCTACCCCAGAGTAATTATCATATATTCATATAACCTGAACTTGGAGGAAGATGAGGTGACAAAAATAAAGTTGAAACCAAAATTTAAGACAAATGTCATAATGAGTGAGATTTTTGTGGTGCCTACTATGACCATGTGCACTGTTGACTTACCTTAAATATACACTTTTTTTTTTTGCAACTGACTTTTTTGAAAACACTTATACTGAATTAACACAGGTCTTCATTTGAAATTGCATTAACTTATCTAACAAGTCGTGGATGAAATTGGTCAGGCTATGATCCAAGTGTTATTTTGGTAACTTTCACCAAAATTCGAAGAGGTGTGGTTGTCTTGGATTAAACTATTACAAAGATGGATTGTTGGAAGAAGTATTTAAGTCTTGTGTCTGCTTTGAAATTAGGTTAGTTTGTAAGTGGCGTACTGATAAAATCAGTAGTTTCAGAAAGTAAACGTTGAAAATCCCAAATATAAAAAACTACACGAATAACATTTTCAATATTACTTAAAATCATTTGTAATTTAAAATAATTAAGGAATACTGACTTTCTAGAATTATTTAAAAAGTGTGACTTCAGTTAAACTGAATTTTAAAAGTTTTGATTCAGAGAAAAGATGAATAAAAAACAATCATTCTTAATATTTAGTAATTTTAAAGTGTGTAATGATATTTTTCAACATAGTCTAATAAACAGTATTATATTTTACTATTTGCATAGTATGTTCACAAATTCCTTCTAAGATTATTTATTTAATCCCATAAAATGTGAAAAGGAGGCTCATTTTGTCAAACGCGCTCTTAAAGCTATGTTCAAATAATTAGAAAAAAAATCTCACTAAGGGGGTCAAAAACTCGAGTCCTCGATGCCCTCAATATTTAATTATTTAAAAACAACAACTAAGAATCAATGGCAATATCGTAATTTTTGATATATCGATTCTTAGCTTTCTAATTACAGGAAATATTTTTTTTATTCAAACAAAACGACAAAATTCATAATTATATATTTTTTTCACTGTGATCAATATTAGCTATTTTCTATTTGGTTTTAGAACCGGAAAAAAAGCAAATACATTCAAAATGACCTTTGTGTTTTAGTTATATTGTAAAAATTGAACATGGTCATTTTAAGTTTTTTTTAATTATTTACACTCTAACATTTTTTACTTTCTTTCGAATCCTCGGAGAGGAAATGTTGTGATCGTCAAAAAATTCAAACTCAAGATTTTGATAAATGTCGACGTTTCATAACCCCCTTTAAAAAAAAATTGTTTCCGCAATGCCGTCTGTCTGTCTGTACTTCAGGCTAGAGCCGAAACTATTTTACCAATTGGGCTAAAGTCCGGTATCGGGGGTTTTCATAAGGGCCCCCCCCCCCCCAAGTGATTTTTGGAATGTGATATCTAACCCTAAATTTAAGGGTAATTTACTCAAAAGCGAAAAGAGAAAAAATTGATTTTCTCTAAATTCGTTCCAACGATTTTGATTAAATTTTAAATCTAGACACTGTATATAATTATTATAAACAAGAAAAAAAATCTCATTTCCTCATAAAAATGACATTGAGGGTTGTAAACATAGGGGAAATTTTCCAATTTTTTATTTCCTTTTTTCAATTTTTATGTAACAGCGTTCCTTATGCCATAGAGTGAGTAAGTAACAGTGTATATTATTTCATTTGTTTTCCTACATTAATGTATATACCTAATATTTCATTTCACAAATCTTACGAGTTTTAGTAAATGTCTAACGGGAGAAAGTCTGTGGGTGCTGCGTAATTTTTTAAAATACAGCACGCTATATAAATTAATAAAACTCATTTTGTGATGTTGAATGCATGAAAAAATATTGAGATGGCAAATGTCATAAATCTAAAAATGCTGAGAAACAAAAAACCAGGGTTAAAATTTAAGAATCAAAATATGTTTATAGCCCAAACGGGTATTAAAACGCAGTGTTAAATAAAATATGAAATAAAAAAATAGAAATAGGAATCGTGACATATTTAGATTAAAAGGCATTGAATTTAATCAGAAATAATGTTAGTATTTCTTTTCTGAAGGATTAAAAACATTTAAGATATAACATAACTTTTTTTTTGTATTGCAGACAGCTCACCTTATTTAACTCGAGCGGATAAATTGAACGAGCACCATTATTAATATTATTATTTGCGTTTACAAGATTTCCACACCCTGCTATATATTTTTTTCTCCTTTCCTCTCTACCTGGTTTCATTTCAAGCATAAAAAGCAACTAGTGTATTTCACGAAGCACGCACGGCCATACATATTAATGGTGTAGTTATATGGGAGCGACCATTGTCAAACGGCGAACTGAGGCAGAAGTAATATGTTTTATGTATTTTGTAATATTCATGTAAAAGGGAACAGGCTTGGGTTATCAGCTTCATTGTCACCTAGAACTATTTCTTGTGTATGAAACCCAGGAAGGTCCTTGAATGCGTTGATGATAATCTTTTTGTTGAGCCAATAACTTAACTCTCGCCACTCTGACAGATATTGTTAGCTTCCATAGCGTTATCAGTGCCTTATTCGAAATGTCTAGCTGAAAATAAATGACCGATAAATAAAACCGTCTCGTTTGATCAGCAGGTTCAAAGAATATCACTGCCAAATTTCATTAAAATTATATCACCCATTTGGCAGCTATTACGAGACAAACATCCGGATAGACAGACAGACAAATTACTATATTATCAAGGTAAAACAGGACCTCGCTACGATGGGAAATGTTACGTCTAAATTTAACAAGAAACGAGGCATGGTGATAAATATTAAATTTATTGATTACTATACCTACAGAGATACAGAGTCAAGACCTGTTTAAATTATTCAATATAATTTGACTTCGGAGTAAAGTATTTAACAGTTGCAATGATAAGCACGTGGGTTAGAGCATCAACCTAACCTGGGCAGGTTTGCCTATGACGAGGTTGGGGCTCGAATTTGGTAGGGTATAATGAGGGTGTTTTTACCTAAATAGGTTTCCCTCTCGCATTTTGTAAATTCGAGTACATTTCACTTCAAAATTCTACCTTTATTTTCTACCTCATTATTATAATCAAATGGAGATTTTTTTGTATAGTATATAAAAACTGTCCAAAAAAATTATTAAAATAATTGATTTGATTTAAAAAAAAAACCTTAACTGACTTTCTAGAAACCAAGAGCCAACTTTCTAGGAGCTGTTATATGATGTTCTAGAACCAATAACGGAATTTCTGGTAACCAGAATCGATTTAATAGTCCCTTCCTTCACCTCTGACAAGATGTGTATTATCACAACTTGTGAATGTGTGGAATGCCAGGCTCCACCGTAGTTCGGATTCCACGTTAAACTGTAGTTCCTCCATTTCATCTCACAATCACCCTACCATTACACATTAGCGTAAGTGCGTATAACCCGAACGGTTAGTAAGACGCGGTGCTAATAATAATAATAATATATAATAATAATAATAATAATAATAATAATAATAATAATGATTTAATAGTAACCAAGAACTGGCTGTCTAGAAACCAAGAAGAAACTTTATAGGAACCGTGTTGTCTTCTTTCTAGGAAATGGTAGCTGACTTTTCAGGAAAATTTACAAGAACAACTTCAGTCTAAGCATTTAAAATTAAATTAAAATAAAAGTTTAGTACCACTAACAAATTGTATTTGGTTTTTAAATTTAATAACTGAATTTTCATATACCAAGGAACTACTTTCTAGGAAATGAGAGCCAACTTTCTAGGAACCAATATTAAACTTTCTAAAAATATAGAATTATTTTATTTAAAGAAATTGAAAGCTAACTTTTTAGGAAATGGGAGTCGAGTTTCTAAGAACCGGTAACTGATTTTATAGAACAGAACCACTCTATCTCTAGTTTAATATTTAAAGCAGTTCTCCAAAAGTAAATGTTGATTACTTGAAGTCTATATTTGATAGCTAGAATAGATAGTATTTTATTTTACAGTCATTAACTGAAAGAAGGTGACATAGCATGCTGGGGTGTTATGATAGTCCGCTAACGATATGAAGAAATCTATAAATATGTCCACAAATACAGCAACAAAAATATTCTTGGACGTTTCATAGCAAGGTAGTCGTGAAAGAAAGAGGTGATGTTTAGTGATGTCGTCCCGATATAGGACCACAGCTTGTTTACGTTACTCATTCTGAAAGTTATTATTGATTCACCCGAAAGCTGAAACCTGATGTAAACAAATCTACGTGGAAGTCTTATGCTTGACTTGCTACTGAACAGACTTTCAATGGTATCATTTCACTAAATAGTCCCTCCTTTGTTTTGTATTTAACTTGTTTTAAAATACCATTAGAAAATTATTATAGCTAAAACTATCCCTTCATTTGATTTAGAAATTATACTTGAGCTTTACAAGCGTTATTTGAATACCAACAAACTCCTGACTCAGCGTTGAAGGACCCCATGGTACAGTCCTTATTACATGTTAACGTCAAGTCAGCAACGGTCAGTCGACAGTTCATCTCGGCAGCGTTAAGTCACGGTTGTGTGTTGAGTGCTTCCCTGTACTTATGGTGTTTGCTGAGTCTGGCCCGAGTTTTGTTAAAAATACAGGAAATTTAAGAGTATTAAAAAGTACAAAAATTCGTAGTGACCTACTTTGCTATGATGATGACTATACATATTTAAAATATTGCACTCGCGTTCTACCAATCATGTTGGTCCTTAGCGTAGTGATATGGGAATGTTTGTTTACGTCCGGTCTCAGGTTAGGATGAACCATCATAGTAGTCTTACCATGTTTGATTACACTATGGCCCTACCATATACCATAGTGGAAACAAGCAAGGTAAATTTGCTACTTTTTCTCAGGGTAAGCTGAAGGTACAGTCTAAGTATCCTTCTTCACATGTGCTGATTATTATCTCAGCACTCTCCTGCATTGTCTTCACATATTTTAATTACTATCCTCACGCTATCTGTTCCGTGTCATTTCAGAAAGTGTATCTTTACTGTTAAAACTGGCACCGCCACAAAACCTCCGCCATAAGTCATAACATTTTTTTCCCGCCGACGTCAGCATTATCTAGGAAACAAAAAAAAAGAGAGGGTGATAGAGAACGAGAGGGGATGAAGTAAAAAAAAACATGTCTGGTTAAGCCACACGAGAGGGGCTGGTATAATAGATGGAAGCTCCACGCGGCGATAAATAAAAATCTTGTTACTCGTAATAATGGCCCGGGCGTTCCGGAATGAAAACGAGAAGACAAAAGAACTAATTGCGCTTCGATATACATCTTGTACCCCACAAAAGAGACAAGGGAAGGCCACACCGAACAAACATAAAGTAGAAAGAAAGAGAGGAAAAAAATTAACAAAAATACACCTCCTTCCACCCCTAAAAAAAATAATGTTTTATATCCTGTTACAAACCCACATTATATGACCATTAAAGAAAAGGAAAGACAAGAGTAGAAAAATACCAACCTAGATTGTGTTAGATGAAATGGAGTGAAGAAGGCAGAGGGAGAATGTGGGGAACGAGAGGGGATAAAACAGGGAAAGAGAGGAGATGTGTGATAGAGAGAAGGGTAGAAATGTATGAAAACGACTCTTTTCATATCAGTTTTCACAGTTGAACGCCTTGAGAGGGTGGAAGAAAGCAAGCAACCCCTTGGTGTCGGAGTGCAAAAGGGCGTCTGACCCCTTCACCTCCCACCCCACAAACCAGTGCCTCCCCCCTACCCACACACACACAGTCAGTAAATTTTACAGCCCCTTCACGACCATATCTCACCTCAATGTACAAAGTCCCTTTCGACCAGAAACCTTTCTGACCTCTGCACTTTTAACACCCGCATTACTTTGGAGGATTGTTGAAATGGCCTAAGGTAACATTTTACTCAGTTGTCTAGCGGAGGAAGAGGACAACTGATCCAGCTGGACAACTGAATAGGTGGCATTTTTACAAACTAAGATGGTCACATACCTAGGGTTCAATTTATATTTGTGACATGAACCCTCACTAATACCATAAAATTAGGGCTTAAAACCATCATGTCGTTCTTAAATGAACATATATATATGCCTACCCACACGAAAATAGTCAGCTACAGCCGTCCTCACAGTACCTTAGACCAGGGGTAGTCAACCTTTTTTGCTCACGTACCCATCAGATATAGTTTGTCTTCAACTTTGTACCACAAAATGCAAGCTATACATATTTATAATCTACATCTAGGAGAGATTAGGAGAGAAAGATAGCTGCGTTCTCAGATCACATGTCAAGGTTAACCCCATACATTCAATATTTATCTTAAAATAACACATTTATTTCTAAATTTGCCATACTCCCTAAGATGTCTTCAGATACCCCCGCGTAAATCAGGTTGAATACCCCTTCCTTAGATGACTCAAAATGACCATTGTCTTTGCAGGAACCATACATTACAATAGTTCATAAATAATGTGATAGCTTACCACTCAATAATTACGTATATTTATTTTTTTGATTTAATTAATTGAAAAGATGAATTTTAATGTTAAATTAAATTTAGTATAAAAATAATTTTCTTAGGTGGTGGTAAACTATCGTCAATAATTTCCTGTAAAACTATCCTTCTCTAAAATATATTTATGAATGTTAGTTTTTGTAACTTCATATCTTACGTGAAAAACTGAGGACTATGTTCAGTAATTTGGTCTTGCAATTTGACGTTTATTTACATAGCTAATTAAAAAAAAATCCGTTCATAATTTTGTTCAATTACAGCTATTTATACATATAATACTAGTTTACGGAATTTTTTTATAATATTCACGTCTTTAAAAGTGCTAATATAAGTTCTTTAAACGCCACATTATATAATGAACACAATAGTAGGCCTAATTTAAAATAAAAATATTCATGGTTTATTATATGTACCCGCATTTGAGTGGAGGGTGATTATAGAGCCATTTAGGGAAAACCACCCTCAATACACCCGACCGGTATCGAACTCTGACCTCCCCGTCATTGGCAGTCCAATCTATTGTGAGGGTGACGCCTTAGACTATTATTATTATTATTAT
This sequence comes from Timema podura, assembly GCA_033556935.1. NCBI lineage: Eukaryota > Metazoa > Arthropoda > Insecta > Phasmatodea > Timematidae > Timema > Timema podura. The sequence goes on along the minus strand of JAVRXN010000009.1, from coordinate 123,615,665 downwards.
TATCATTATTATTATTATTATTATTATTATTACTATCATATTACAGTATAACAGTCGTATGGTTATGTATTTTCGTTGATAAAAATGTATATTTTTTCCGAAATTCAACTATCCGAGTTTTGACTATTATTGATTCACCTCAAGCTGACCCCTGATGTAAACAAATCCACGTGGAAGTCTTATGCTCTGATTTGCTACTGAACGGACTTTCAATGGTATCATTTCACTAAATAAACCTTCCTTTGTTTTGTATTTAACTTGTTTTAAAATAACATTAGAAAATTATTATAACTAAAATCATTACCTCATTTGATTTAAAAATTATACTTAAAGCTTTGCAAGTGCTATTTGAATACCAACAAACTCCTGACTCAGCGTTGAAGGACCCCATGGTACAGTCCTTATCACATGTTAACGTCAAGTCAGCAACGGTCAGTCGACAGTTCATCTCGGCAGCGTTAAGTCACGGTTGTGTGTTGAGTGCTTCCCTGTACTTATGGTGTTTGCTGAGTCTGGCCCGAGTTTTGTTAAAAATACAGGAAATTTAAGAGTATTAAAAACACAAAAATTCGTAGTGACCTCTTTTCTATGATAATGAATATACATGGTTGCGCCTATTTAAAATATTGCACTCGGTTCTACCAATAATGTAGGTCCTTAGCGTAGTGATATGGGAATGTTTGTTTACTTCGGTCTCAGGTTAGGATGAATCTATAATAGCTGAAACATCTTTGTCATCAATTAATTCGGATGGTTGGCATCCTAATTTACCTATTTAAAAAATAATTTTGAATCCCTATTCATTTTCCTAGTGTAGTTCTAATTTTTTGATTTAATTAATATTTTTATACATAAAATTATATATACGTATTTTTATTCCAAAACAAGTCCAAGGCTTCAACTTGACACTATTGCTAGTGCAAATAATTTCCCTGGAGTAGAATTATGTTTCGAATAGTTATAACACGCCAAAAAATTGCAAAGAAACGTCTATCAACGTTGCCATTTATTTAATAATGTCGTTAAGTGTATGTGCAAACATTTACTATGATATACACCATATTTATATCGGTCATTAATAATGGTTTATAATTAGAGATATTGGATGGATAGTTTAGCACATTTAAATACAACGAATGTGGTGAAGATATTATGATTTTTCAAAGTTCACCCTTAGGATTTAATTCAATTAAGAACGTTAACACCAGACATTTTATAAATTTAGTACAACATAGCAACAGCCGCAATTCCAGCTATCTTTTCACACTAACGTATATACTACAGTGATTGTTGGTTGAATGTGTTACTAAAGTCGGGTCTACTGCAGACCAGATTTTATTGTTGTGTCCGCGTGCATTAAGGCATCGTTGTTGCATTATACTAGACTGCCGATGACAAGGAGATCAGGGTTATAATCTCGGTCGTGTTTTTTGAGGGCGATTTTTCCTAAATGTTTCCCTCTACACACACGAAAATGTGGGTACACTTCCTCTCAATTCAACCTTCCTTATCCCTAACTCGTTAAATTAATTAGTATACATATGTATAGTCTGAACAGGTGGTTGTGGTGTCAAACCGTTACTATCGAATATATTGGACCCCAGTGACGGAGTGATAACACAGTCCACGGAGGGAAAACTGTCTCACACCTCTGTCAGGTGTAATAAGGGCAGTTTTATATTGATGGCTTACCACTCTCCTACCTCGCAAATGTGGGTACATTAAATTCCTGAGCTCTACCATATTATCGTATATAGCCTCGCGTAGTCCGGAGCAAAAATAGAGGCGTTAGACTTACGACATCTGATGTGAATGTTAAGTAACAAATGCAACTTTAATCTATTGATTCTATTCTTCAAGACAATTTCATGATTAATTATTTTGGTGCTAAATATCCCCAATCAAATGAACGAGGCTGAAATACTATCAATTATCGGAGGTATCTTTTGTTTACCAGCAAGCTTACCTTACATTATCCACTATGGTGTAGCTTATAAGATAATACATAGTGTAGTACCTAAAAGTATGACTGCTACCTTTCAGGTTAAAGGAGTTTATAGATGTTCCGGCCAAGGAATCGAACCCCTGGAAATGCGCCAACAGCATACCGTACAGCTGACCTGTGACATAGTGTGACAATCGACTCAGTGAGAAACATACCGCATTAGCATGGAGGGGAGTGGGAAAAAACCCTCAGTACATGTGACCAAGATCTAAACCTCCCCCGGGTACCCTGTGTAAGAATATCTGTAGAATAACAGCATTGAGTAGATTTTCAATAAAATTAGGTTGTTAATCTATCAATAACTTACTATCATTATTTAACGAACACACATTATAGTATCGCAGTTCCGTATACACACAACATACATTTAATATTAAACTCTTGTAGTTGCTCGCTGACTTCATTTAATGATCGATATACATATTGTAAATTTCTTAGTAAATGTTTCTGATATTTCCTTGAAATATTTGATAAAAAAAATCTTAGTTCCTTATAAAAACAAACCAAGAAAAACAAAAGAAGTAGATAGAAACTTGGAATTTTCATACCAATCTGGTAACTGTTGGAGGGAAGAGTTGGAGCGTGGAAGAGGGAATTCGTTTGAATTATACATAGAGACCGAAATATGTAGCCCAGATATCGAAACTTCCACCTTATTTTTACTTCCCCACCCCCCTCCATATCCCCTCCTTCCCCCAACCTTTTCTTTTACAATTTCTGTCTCTTTTTTTTTAAACTCAGTTTTACTCCCTCCCCTTACAAGTTTCATCCTCGGCATACCATGCATAGACTCACGGTATATGGAATATAATATGATTTCAAAAACTAATTTATCAGTCGCGCGAAATGTGGCGGCAGACTCCAACCTACTCCTCCTTTCCTTACTTCCAACTTTTCATTCCTCTTCGTAAGTAAAAAAAAAGAATTCCTCCCCCCACCCTTTTCTACCCCCTCGTGCCTTTCTTCTCTTATTGGTCCCATCCGGGTTGACTTCTACCTCAATATTGACTCTGAGATGATCTCCTTCTGCCCCTCCCCCTCCTACTTTTCCCGTAGCCCCTCATCTCCCAAGTGTGTATTACACATTTAGAAAATATTGAAGGCAAAAGTTTTCAGATCTAACTGAGAATTGCGGACTAACTTTCAAGTTGTATCTTAAAGTTCGTCGAATCATTTCATATCGTTAACCTATTTTAAATATTTTATAAATGTGTTACTTGCAACACTACCTAAAAGCATTCGTTAAAACTCTTTTTCCTCAAGAAGATTTTCTTCACGGTTTGATATATAGTCAGTCGTTTATATTTATAAATTAAGTGCGTCGTTATCAGGGATAATATGAGGGAAGCTAAATTCCCAATAATTGCTAAAGTAAGACACTCGTAGTGCCTAAAAATAAGCAATGCATTATTTTACTTAGTAAATTGAGAATACACGTCTGGAGCAAAGCATACAAGATTAAGAGCGTTTGTCAATAGCAGGCCTAACTCAGTTCCCGGCTCACATCTATATTTATGTGTGTGTGCGCGTGAAGTATTGAGAAAGAGGAGAAAGAAAATACCTATGATATGCCAGAAATGTGTGCAGTGTATTCGTATTTGAATGATTAGTCGAATTTTCCACCGTCATGATGAAGGACAAAGCGACAAAGTTATTATTAATAACTACGAATGACAAAATGAAGATTTGTGTACAATGCTTATCTGTGAGCCATTCTAAAATGGTCAAAAACAGCCTTTTTATTGCAGTTCCTATCCAAATATCGTTTAATATTTCAACAATGTTCATTAATATAAAACTTTTTTATTTGAAACATATTTTCATAATACCAATAGTTTTTTTCTATAAGCAAACATATTTTTTTATGGAGCACTTTGAAATTGAAATTGTTGCGCTCTTACGTAAACATGGATACTCTAATTTATTCATTGTTTCTATAATAGTGTACATTATTTCATTTTTGTGCTTTAAAGTGTGTTCCTGCAACAGTATTAGTATAATAGTTGTTAATAGTAGTAGTATATTATCTAGTTTCACAAACTTGACTAGTTTTTAGCAAATGTAAGTTTTAAGATAAAAGAGAGAGAGAAAGTATTTGTTGTGGAACGTACATTTAGTTTATATGATTTTAAAAGTTAATTTATTATTTATGTAATTTATATGGTACAAAATAATTTTTATTTTCTAATTTAAAGAGAAAATTGATTTGCTCTGTCCTCATTAGTAATATGAAATAAAGAGATTTATATATTACTGTTAAGTTTAGGCATAGCTTCTTATTATTGATGTTTTGTAAGTCTAAAGGATATATTAAACTGATATTTAAAAAAACTAGTCTCACATCATAACTTATGTTTAATTTGGTAGGCCAACAAGTCTAGGGGAATTTAGTTTGATACCGGGTGTTTTTTTTTAAAAGTTTTTTCATTCCACGTTTCACAACCATTTAGTGCTATGTGCAAACAAAAAAACGCAGGAGACCAGGTATATAGAGTTTAAATAAAATATGAAGGCATTTATGAGGATAGAGTGAGTAAAACAATTTTTTTATCACCACGCAGGTTATATGCATATAAGATAATTACTATAATGGGGTAGAGCTGAGGAAGGAAGTATTTTAGAGGTAATATACCTGCAATTTTTAGAAGTAGACTGGGAAAACCATATGGAAAAATAACGCCCTCAGTAGACCAGACTGGTTTTCGAACCCTGATCTCCCCATACTTAACAGGCCAGTCTAACATGAAAGTGATGCCTAAGACCATTCAGTCACTAAAGCGGCCATGTGAAACCATTTAGAAAAACCCACTTTGAGTATAATTGGCTGGAAGTGAAGCCCTGACCTCCTCGTCACTAGCATTCCACATTAAATGAGCCTGGCATATAGTCCGTATGTCCACATGTTTGCAGTTGTATCAACTTGATAGTGATGTATGTGTAGCATTAGGCATGCTATGATAGGCTAAGCTCTTAATAAGAGGAGTGTTTGGAAGTAAAGCCTATTGATCATGGAAGCTGTGCTAGAGGCGAAACCGTGTTGGAGCATGCGCAGGACGTAGACTAATTCATTGGAAAGTGACCTCAATTTCATAGTTCTATAATTGACTACAGTTGTGTACGAGTGATTAATCAACATAAATTCAAATCCCACCACATGTGATGTACGGGCCTTGATAAAATTCCTTCTTGCAAAAAACACAAATGCAGTGAAAATTCATCCCAGCTTTGTCAAGTTTATGGCCCTATTGTAATGAGTGAAGGTAAGATTAGGAAATGGAGTCGTGAATGATTTAAAGATGTCCCAACAAATGTTCATGACGAGGAACAGAGCCTTCTGTTGTGTCTACAGACTTGGTTGAACAAGTGGACAAGAATATCCACGAAAACAAACGATTCACTGATTCTGAACTTTCACCAGATTGCCCCAAGATTTAGTTTTATGTTCTGTGCGAGATTGTTACCGAAAAGCTTCTTTATCGTAAAGTTTGAGCTTGATGGATGCCAAAGTTGTTGACAGACATTCGCCAGAAGCAACTAATGGCATCAGCCCTGACATTTCTTGAACGTTACGTGATTCAAGGTGATAATTTCTTTGACCACTACGTGATTGGAGATGAAACCTGGATTTTGCACGCTAATGCCGGAACAAAGTAGCGGTCCATCCAATGGATAACTACAGGGTCACTAAATCCCAATAAATTCAAGCAAACGTTTAAAAACAAAACGGTGATGGCTACTGTGTTTTGGAATTGAAAGGGATGAATGCTTCTTGAATTTATGGAACCTGGAACGAGTCAATGCTGAAGTGTACTGCCATAGACTGAAAAAACTGAGGTGGGGCATTCTAATTAAAAGACGTGGTCTTTTGTCGTTAGGCATCGTCCTCCTTCATGATAACGCCTGACCACTCACCCAGATCGCACCGTCAGTCTACTTGATAAGTTTGGCTTGGAAGTGTTTGATAATCCACCCTACAGCCCGGGCCTTGCGCCAAATGACTACTTCTTGTTCTTACACTTGAAGATATTCCTTGGCCCACAACACTTTGGTGATGATGACGAGCTCAGAAAGGTGGTTTGGGACTGGCTGAACTCACAGGTGGCAAGCTTATTTGAAATTGGTGTACAAATGCTAGTGCCACGCTGCGACAGATGTTTGAATTCCTGCGGTGACTATGTGGAAAAACAATCAAAGTTCATAGATTAATTTTGACAATAATACAAATTTGAAAATTCCCTTTTGGTTTATGATAGCCAATCGGCCCTTACTTTCTGAGTATTACTCGTAGTTTCTATGAAACAAATATAACATAATCTGGCCTCTTGGTCTAGTGGAAAATATTCCTGAATACTAATCTAGAGGTCCCGGGTTTGATTCTCGGTAGTACCTCATTAATTTTTACCGAAGGGAATTGTTACTATGATTCTGATGGTCTGGTTAGTTAGGCTCAAGTTAGGTTCAATATTTCTACTGGAACTACATATTCATCATCGTCTCATCGTATTGATGACGTAACCGCACCTACATGGCGTCCAACTTCAGGAGACGGTTACATATCCGCCATTGTCAGTAGAAGGCCAGGAATGTGTAGCCGAAAAGCCTTGGTGGCATTCACTAAAAAAAAATAGGCCGAGATTTGTTTGAAGCCGCCTTAAGGAAACTTAATCTTGCTTAGTTCTACTATTGTGTAATTAATAAGGTAAGTTATAGGGGACGGGCATAACGTAATCAACCTATATATGACCGTTAACTTTCAAGGATATTATATATATATATATATATATTATTTCAAGGATATTATATATTATATTCAAGGTATTATACTTTTATAACTTACATTCTTTTTAAACCATGAATTTAAAAATTATAACTGCAAAATAATTATATTTTGAATTTAAAGTTTGAGATTATTGTTTCAATGAGTGTACGGTTTCTTAAAATCGCAACACATCACCTCAAGTAACTCGTTTAATTACTTCAATCTCTGAAAAGGGAGCAGTTGCTAAGTTACAAAGCGAGATCCACCCTACCTCATTTCTCTCCCGAAACTTGGTTGATTAAACTGATTCATGAATTCGAGACCCCCAAAACTCCACCTCAAACATCTGGTGTCTTATTACAAGACTTCTCCTAGCAGTGCTACTACAACTTTACTTCCGAACATTCCCGAACGAGTTTTTACGCAGTCATTTACACGACTGGGAAATTAGAAACTCGAGTGGTTGGGGGTCATAATGGTATGCGTGGGATTCAGGTGTTTAGGTGGGTATCTTTGGTATAATACATAAATTAAACAATACAAGTTTTTACGTTTTATCCCTTTTTAATTTCCAATGTGGATAAACTATTGCAATTTTAATATTTTCGACCTCAATATTATGATGAATCTTGATGATTTATGTGTACTCAAACTCATAAAAGGGTTTTTTACAATTTTTTCTGTTTGTACCCTGGGCTATAGCTGAAATATTTTTTATGAATTTAGTTCAAATTTTAAATTTAGTTGTTTATTTAGAGGTTAAATCGTGATATTAACGATTGCTTTCCCTACACGCTTCAATTGCCGAATGGTTTAAGGCATTACCCTCGTGTTAAACTGTCTTGATGACAAAGATCTAGGTTCGAATCCCCATTCTGGTCTACTTAGGGTGGTTTTCCCTAATTTTTTTCCCCACTCCTCTTTCACGAAAATGGGGTATATTAACTCTAATATGCTTCCTTCTCATCCCTATCCCATTGGAGTATTTATCATAAAAACCTATAGCCTGAACATATAGTAAGACTCAGTGATAATAAAATTATTGCTTTAAAATGAATGGTATTTTACTGATGATTAATTTTTTAAAGTTTGTATTTTAATAAAAGTTCTCCGATGACAACAAATTGCTCAAAATTGATATGTGGAGTTTTTTACACGATAAATAACACTGTGAACGTGATTTTTAATTAATTCAAGGGTAATTTACTGATTGACTTTTGACATTTTGAAACTTTATGAAAATAGCTATGAAGGTGTGTTTCCCTCAAGAAAACCTCTCAATATATATACTTTGAGTCAACAATAACCGTAACGTAATAATATAAAAAATATCTGAGAGGCGTACACATATCGGTGTTTACGTGGACATATAAGCAAGTTTTGTTTAGTCTGGTTTTCCAGTGGCGTAGAGGTTGTGATTCAAATCCTGGCTGGATATGCTGAGGGTGTTATTTTCTCTTAAATTTCTCCCCACTCTTCCTCAACGCAAGTAAGGGTACATTTCTTCTAATTTCAACTTTACTCATCTTGACCTCAACGTAAGTATGCTGATAAAACGAATGGGTAGTAAGATGGAGTTAAAACAGTGGCAGAACAATATAGTTCTAATAATGCTTAACAAAGCTCAGGCTAGATAATATAAGACCTAAAATGACAAAAGACAAATGCTGTGGGCTTAACATCAACCTTATCTGGAGACGAGACGAAGCTAGAAAGAAATTAATCCCCAGATTTGAGCAATGGAGAGTTCACCAACCCACCCTCTAACTTTCCACCCTTTACTTTCCGACCCGGACTTAATTCGACTGCCATTTTCGGAAATAAAGGAAGTATAAATGGAACTCATCTTCAAGCTGACAGCCATAAAAACATAAGTCCTGCCTTTCTTACTCAAACAGGGATGTACAAAGTTTTTTTAAAACCATTATTTTAGTAAGTAAATATATAATAAATGACTTGGTTTAATAATGTTGCCTACTTGTGGATTTTTAAACTATTTTGGGAAGCGGGTTGTATATAAAATTGACGCACATAGGTACTCTTAAGTATTATCACGCTTAAATGTCTATGTGCTAAACAGAAAGAGAGGGAAGAAACTGAATAGTTCATCCTGTGAGGTCTTAGTCTACATGCTAGTAGCATTTCCCCTCATCTTCTGATGAACTTACTCATTATACTATTCGTACCTGGGTGAATTGGGTAAATCTACCTTTTATAGTGGGGTGAATAGGAAAACATTTTGGTAAAGTCACCTCAGCTAACCCGACAGGGATTTGAGCCCATGCATCCCCGTACTCAGCAAACAAACATGATGATACTGATGCCTTAGTTCGCGAGTTTCTTATGGATGTTTTAGGAATTTTTTAAAAAAGCAAATCATTACTAAAAAGCTACTATAATGAAGGTTCACTATGTATTTTTTAAACTATTAGGCCTGCTTTCAAAACAAGGATATAATTTTTTTAAGGTTGTTAAATTGAGTCCTGATTTCTTTTCAACATTTAAAATTTGTGATGGGAGACCAAATAAATGTATTCTTTTTGATTAACAAACAAACATTGGCTATAAAACCAACTTTGCTGGGAACCTTCTTTAACATTTGCATTGCTATACCGACAGCTTTGACTTAAAGTTTAATATTATGGAAGTGTATTAAGGTTTTAATGAAATATCATACCTCTCCAACTCTTTTTAATTTAGTATTAGAGTATGCTAGTAGGGTATGCAAGAGAGTAGGGAAGGCTTGACACTAAACAGTTTAATGCAACTATTGGAATAAACAGATGGTTTAGCTTTGTGTTGGGTAATAGTAAAGAAGCTGTTGCAAGAAAGGCAAACATTTTACTAGCGGATAGTAAGAAAATAGGTTAAGAAGTGATTACTGAAAATATTAAGTATATGATTACACAGAGAGCATGGATTGAGGACGATAATCGAGATATTAATGTGACCAAAATATCATTTGACATGGTTAACGAGATTAAATATTTAGGAACGATTTAAACTACCACTAACAATATTAGATTTAGAATAAGGAAAATAGAGTAGTCGGTAAATGCATGCTATTATTCGGTCAGTAAGTTGCTGACACCTCGCCTGCTTTCAAGGAATGTACAACTCAGAATATACAAAACAATAATTTTATCAGTTGTTCTCTATGGTTGTGAAACATTCTTACCTCACACAACTAAAATAAATTTAGGGTGTTCGAAAATAATGTGCTTGGGAAGATATTTGATCCATAAAGAGTTGAAACCACTGGGGAGTGGAGAAGACTACATAATGATGAGTTAAAAACCCTATAATCATCACAAGACTTTGTTAAGATAATCTAGTCTCGTAGAATATGGTGTGGAAGAAAGAATGGAAGAATATAGAACCGTGTTCATGGTATTGACTGACACAGTTAGCTATAATTGAATAGAAATGAATAAGAAAGAATTGATAGGGAATGTACTTTATTTTAGTGGAAGGAATGGTACGGGGGAGGGGAGGAGGGGAAAAGACACCTTCACCAAACCCAGCTTGGATTTAAAACCCAACCTTCCCGCTGTGACATAACATAACCTACCCCTGATTAGTTTTCTAGTATTTTAAAGTGTAAATATTATTCAAATACGAGCACATGGAGCTTTGAAAGTTAGCCAATAATTCCGTATTTTTATAACGTTTATTTTATAAAAACAAACATGGCATCTGAACGTTTTACGAATCTAGGAGGACATGGGAATATATAAATAAACAATCGGAGGACACTTAACAGTGTGGGTTAGCTAATCCTTTTAATTTTCGTCTAGAGGACAATATTTACAAACGGTGTTTTACTTCCGGAGGCCATTGTATTTGTTGTGTCCAAGCTGGCACCCCTAGTAGTGCAGTAATCAAGAGAACTAAACGTGTTTGAGAGAAGATATAGATCAAACAAGACAGGGGAAAACTTGTTGACATTTAAACGCCGTGAGCTTCGAATTTCACGATATGTCAACTTTTAAAAGAAAAAGTTAATATCTTATATCGATTCTATTGTATTTTCAGACTGTTTTCGCCTGTCCATTGATATTTCTTACATCTCCATTTTATTATCCTTAGTTTAAATGAACATTTTCGAGAGATATTTAAAAAAAAATTATTATTAAGACCTTCTCAACTCCAGTATGGAACGTTTTTGAAATGTCCCCGCAGAAAGTGAGCTGGCACTATTTGAATTTTGATCGAGGTTCTCTTGGTGTCGTTTTAAAGATGTCATAAATCAACTGTAAATTCTACCACATGAGTAAATATTATCAAAATGGTATTAAATTTATAGTCAATGTGTCAACAGTTAACCCAGGATGCTGAATCCCAGCTTGGATTAGGAATGTTTGTGAAAATATTAACTTAATTATGAAGAATTTAATTTTTTAATTATTTTCTACAATATATTTTTCAACAGAAGACCAACTCATTTGGTGAGATTCTATTTTTGTCTGAGATGTATCCCTCCCTATTTCAAGACATCCAAAAACATCTTTTACTCTAAATTATTCTATGAAATCTGAACTGCCCCAGTATCAATGCCATTTTTATACATAATTTTATTAATTAACAAATATATTTTTAATTATTTCACTTTTATCAACTTTTACTGTTAGGAATTCAGCCATTGTTAAACTCATAATATTTAATTCTTAATGTCTCAAGAATATGTATATATTTTAAATTTCACTACATTAATTTAGATAAATAGGAGCACAGTAGATTTTGGTTTACTTGAAAACTTTATATATATATACATATATTTAATTTAAAAAAATAAAATTTCTCTTAGCATTGATAGGTGAACATTATTCCCAGATTTAGAATTAATATAATAAAAATGGACATATATTTATATTTTTACACTTCATGTATATTTATGTTACCTTATAGCTGTATTTATTGGTGCTCCACAGGCAGATGTTGTTTAACCTAAGATGACATGAAAGATACAACAAAATATTAAAATATTCTTTCAATTTTTTCATTTCAATCTTCAAACATTTACAGCATCAGTATTGAAATGTCTATTTTCACTAATTATTGTTGATGTTCAACATGTCAAATAGATGGACATACATACAGACAGACATACATACAGACAGACATACACATACAGACAGACATACATACACACAAATGAACACACATACTTACATACACAAACAAAGACATACAAACAGACGAACAGACACACAGACAGACGAACAGACACACAGACAGACACACAGACAGACAGACAAACACACAACAGACAGACAAACACACATACAAGCAAACACACACACAAACATACAAACATACAGACAAACAGGCAGACATACAGACACCTGTTTAAGTCAAGTTGCTATGACAACCAGATAATCTCAGTGAGGTTGTTCCTAACGTACAAATACCCAGTAGTCCGGATATTGTAAATGTTTCGTGCATCTGAGCAATAAGTTTATTTTAACTACCACCCACCACCCTACCTCCAATTTTCATAGGTCGTGCTGATATATAATTTATATTTATTTAGAAAATGTAAGATTTTTTTAGGATATTTTTAGTACTGTATGTAAACTATATATCACCACCATCAGCAGTCCATATTAGACGAGTCTGATACTTACAGTAGTCTACATGATTAGCACTGAGGATTACTCTCACGTTCAACCTAACTAAATATAGGCCTATGTGCCAACATTTTTTAACGAGTGGCCATTTGGAGCCTTTTATTTTGTAGCCAATTTGCGCTCAGCGTTGAAAATATTTTACTACAGTATATTATTAATATTAATATACATTATATTGATAATCTATTGGGTGACCTGGTGGTCTAGGGGTAAGGTGTCGACTTCTGAGCTAGCGTCCGGGGTTCAATCCTCGTCCCGGCACAGATTTATCTGATTACCAAACCCTTCCTTCACCTCTGACAAGACGTGTATTAATCACAACTTGTGAATGTGAGGAATGCCAGGCCTCCACCGTGGTTCGATTCCACGTTAAACTGTAGGTCCTCCATTTCACCTCACAATCACCCTACCATTACACATTAGCGTAAGTGCGTATAACCCGAACGGGTAGTAAGACGCGGTGCTAATAATAATAATAATCTATTAATAGCTACATCTCAACATCACATGACTGGACGTATGGATAATTTAGAGTTGATCTAGTGACATTTTTAACTATCAGATGTGTTCATTCGTAAGAAGCTTAAATTATATTTGTTGATGGAATACATTTTTAAAATTAAAATTTAGATTTTTAAGTATTTTGACTACTTAAATTAAGAAAAAAATATATTTCTATATCAATAAAATGAAGAATTTGTTTTCCTGTCATGAAAATTACGTGACATCTAACACACGTAAAGGGTTTGAAACTCTAAAAATAAGTATTCCCTGCGTACTAACGTATGTACCTTGATGCTGGAATTTTAAAATTTTGGCAAGATTTTTTTAAATTAATTAAAATCCTGGTTGGTGGCCAAGCACTATTTATAAAATTAAGTGTTAGTTTGTTTGTCATGAGCATTGCGTGATATCTACAAGATGCAGAGGGCTTAAATTTTAAAAATTAGTATCTCCTGAGCATCTCAAAGACGGGATTTTAAAATTTTTATTCATTTATTTAAATTAATTAAAAAATGTCCCGAGTGACGCTGGGTACTTAAGCTTGTATTTAAATATAGATTTTGTTGTTGAAAAAGTGCTCACACTAGTTTCAATAAGGTCTGGCTAAATTTGTTGAAAACAGTAAGGTAATATCGATAAACAGTAATGTATGACACCCCTTGTTTTTTTTATGGCAAAAATAACCATTTTGTTTTTTTTCTCTTACTATTTTCTCCTGAAAACCTTATCCCCCCAAACCCCCCAGTCCCTACCCCGTCAGACTACCTTCTTCTTCTTTTTTTTTTTGAACGTTATTCCCCGCTGACTAATAAAACTTTCTCAGCTGAAAAAACATTCCCATGTTGAAGAAGAATAAGGTTCTGTCCTCATAATCCTGACGTCCCACCAAGAAATGACATCTGTGAAGAAAAGCTACTCGCGATAACGTTCAGTAATAGAAGTTTATTTCGTCTTGCCAACTTGAAATTAATATTCTGAATTGGATATAAACCCGCAAACACTTTTTATCCGTATAAAATAGAATTACTCTCTCCCCCGAGTTTCGCCTTCTTCAAACTCTTACCCCCCCCTTATGAGCGAAATTATTTATAAAATGGCGTTTAAAGCAGTAAAGAGTAGCGATCATAACCAACAGGTTTAAGTTAACTGTCGGTTACATTTTTTTTTATCTTTTAAAACTTGGAATAACTTTTTATACGGATATTAAGGTTTTTAATAATGCGTGATTTTGCTGACTATTTAAAGTAAGGTCTGATGCCTATGTTTAAAACGTAGCTTATATATAATATTACATTTTCAAAATTTATAGATTTCACGTTCTAATTGTAAAGTATTTTGGCCTTCGCTTTTAACCAAGAATAAGCCACTAGTTAAGAGCACAGTGTTTTGTTTATGATTCTAGTGTAAGGAAAACAATATATTTTGAAGAAACTTACTTTTAAAGACCCTCCCCCCTTTAATATTGTGTATTGAACATTGTGTCTTTAGTAAAACTAGTATAAATAGAAACAAGCCTTTGCAAATTTTTTTTAAAGGTGGTGAGGAGCAAATAAGTCGGGCTGGATTATTATTGGTTGGTCTTTCCACGAGGGCCGTAGGGTTAATAATACCACCCCACTCCCGCACCTGGACTAAAATCAGAAGGAGCACCAAGTTTTTATCAATCGGAGGTATAGAGTTCTAATAGGTAGTCGAATTATCTTTTTATCAGTCAAACAGCATAAATAAGTGATAGCCTGATATGTCCGATTCACATGCCATTCATCTCTTTAAGTATGATGGAATCACACTTTTAAAAGAGATTAATCAGAAACCATCTTTTTACGTATGATGGAATAAAACTTTTAAAAGATATTAACTAAATAGCAACTCTTTAGAATTACAAATAACGTGACAATTAACTTCACCTCCCCAAGTGAAATGTTGACTCGTTTGATTGCACCCGAGATTTTGTGACGCTCCAACAATCTTCTGTGAACAGCCTAAAACAATGCAGAGTCACTGACAAGATTGTTTTAATCGTCTTTGTTCATTTTCAGAGAAAAGCGTGGCGAGCGTTATTTTAAAACTATAATACCAACATTTTCTAGGAAATACGTATCACGTTAATATGGGATTAAAATGACGCATACCCGCCTCGGTGGCGTAGTTAGCTAACGCGTTAGTCGTGTTGAGCTCGACTGCCGAGGATGGGGAGATCGAGGTTCGAATCTCGGTTGGGTGAACTGGGGGCGGTTTTTCCTAAATGGTTTTCCACTCTCCCTCCACGAAAATGTGGGTTCACTTCCCATATATTCAAACCTTCCCAATTCCTAACCCATTAGCGTAATTAGTACTTAAGCGTATAACCCGAACGGGTAGTAAGACGCGGTGCTAAATAAATAAAAATGACGCATGGTCTCGGGTAAAGTTATCGCCTCAGGACCCGATGGTCGTGGGTTCAAATTCAGCCGTGGTTGACGAATTTTTCTTGAGCGATAAAATATTGTAGCACAGTTTCCTTTGGTGGGAAGTAATGCCGACAGTCCCATGTCAATTGCGGCATATAAAATAAGCCTGGAAGGCATGTAAAAATAACTTTCCTGGCAAAATTGGAAGGACCTTTCGTTCTCGCTCATAGATATTATCGTGTGCTGATATAATCAGTCGGTTAAAAAAGTACGCGTTAAGCACCTCAAATAAATAACTAACTAAAATGATGCACATATTTCTTAACTATCTGTTTACCACCACGTTTTACTAGCCTATCTACGATAAAGTGTAAATAAGTGACAGATTGCAGATAGCTATTTAGTGAAAACTTTGGATGAAGGTCACCAATGCCATCTTATTCGGAAATATTTATTATTTGCTTAGTAATACAATATTATCAATGAGACTTTTTAGTCAAACGATTCTAATAATACTTTCAGTCAATGTTTGCGTTAAAGAACCTTCTACTAACTATCACTTACCTACAAACCACCGGTGATATATTCTACCTGTTCAAGTTAAGCGCATATAATCTTATGATAATTACTCTAATGGTGTAGGAATAAGGAAGGAAGCATTTTAGAGGTGATCTACACGAATTTGTGTGGAGGGAGAGTGGGAAATCATCTAGAGAAATACACCCTCAATAGACATGACCGGTTTTGAACCCTGATGACCCCATCATCAGCAGGCCAGTTTATCACGAGTGTGACGCATTATACCATTCGGCCACCAAAGCGGGCTACTAGTTAATAAACTCAGGTCAGAAAATACTATTGTTTTGCCCGAATATTTACGCTAATGGGATGGGAAGAACAGGGTAGATCTTAGAGGAAATGTACGCATATTTGCATGTTCAGAGAATGGGAAATCATTTTGTAAGAACCACCTTCATACAACCTACCGTGATTCGAACTTTGACCTCATAGTCACCGAGAATCTTGACTAAATGAGGTTTACTTATAAACCGTGCAGGCACGGATTAAAGAAGGTGCCAAGTGTGCCATGCACAGGGGCCCCAAAGGTTAGGGGCCCCCAACCACCTGGCAAATAAATCACTTTGACTTGTCATTTTTATTTTGTGATAATATTATCTTTAGATATTTTTATTTTTCGTAAAATCTTTCCCAAACATATCTAGAAATTCCCTAATCGATGGGCACTGATAGCCTGATATTACGTGGAGTCCGACAGTCCGTGTTTATAAATTAACGCAAGCTTTGATTTTGGCAAACCGGAAATACTACATATCTGCAGACGGTACCGTTGACTTTTGACTGAAAAATAAACATTGATATTATATTGACAATAATTTATGAGGTAAAATAGTAAAATTATTAATATTGAAGAATTAACTAAATTCGACGTGAGAAAAACGCAAAAAAGTTTTAAATAATAAAATAATTTTACTATACTAATACTATTTCTATTTTATCTGCAGACGGTGGACCTAGTGAAATGCAATTACACTGAAATAGTCTATGATTATATAATGTTCAGTATTATTAAATTATTAGCTATTAATTTACAGTACTATAATCCACTCAGAATATAATAGACTGTATAGCATAATAGTTACTATAGTATTAATAATTAATATGTTAATAACAAAACTCACTGTACTCACCATAATTGCTAAATGTTTCCAAAAAAAGTTTATCTCTAAATAAAATTATTCATGTATAATATATGTATACGTAAGATTCACACTCATTCATTGGGGAACTAACTTCTAAGGGCCCCAAGTTTTACTTGGCACAGGGCCTCCAAAAGTGTTAATCCGGGCCTGAAACCGTGTGTGAGAGTCTGGGGTGTTGAAGGCCTTAAAAAGAGATTTGTAAAGAATAACATAGTCAACATCAAGCTGAAAAACCTTGAATTTTTATAATTTTTTAATAAAAAACACCTTTTGACAAAATAAATAAAATCTTATTTCAGTAGATACGTTTAGTTTAATTTTCCTTAAATAGTAATATCAACAGTTCTTTAATATTTGTGATGGGCATTGCAGATTTTAAATGGGACTTTTTATCTTCATTTGAGACTATTTAGGTTCAAATACCACTTTGCTCATAAAAATATTCAAAGAACGGTTGAGATTATTATTAGTAGAAAATTAAACTAAATTAGCCTATATATTGATGTGTAATCACACAGCCTAAATTGAGAGGCGTGTTTGTTTGATATTGTTGTGCTCTGGATTGTGACTGACAAAACGAATATTGAAAGGTGTTTAGGTTGACTAGTAAACAAATAGAACATATTATGCGCTGACAACATAGACAGGGTGTCAGAATTCCTCACGGTAGGACAGGCCAGAAAGCATAGTAAAAAGAATTGTATCCAGCTAACAGGGCTGATTAGTCAGTAATCACCATCGAGCCTAGGGGGTCACGCTGCCCGTTTTGGGGCTTACGCGGGCTAGAACGCGGGATTTCTGAGTACGAGTGCTAAGGGGCTATCATCGTTGTGTCCAAGGTATCGGAGTTCATAATCATGTCGGGTCACCTAGAGGTCAGTCAGGTCATTGGTTAAACATTCCTTGCATACTTCGCTCTGTCACGAGCGTCTAAGTAAATCTGTTAAGTTTTCCCATATCCTCTAATAGTTTTTATCAACATCGCGTTTTGTGATAGAAATAGTAGTACAAATAAAAACTATAAAAACCCAGGCCGAACGTCAGTTACCAACCCACACAATCAGAATTCAGCAACTTTCCCCCATCCTCGGCCGCAACCCATCCTGAAAACCATAGGCCCACACTAAGGAAGTTAAGAGGGGGTGACATTTGGTGACAGAAGCAATATTTCAAAAATTCAAGCCATAAAAAGCCTATTGTTTTATTAAAACTTATAAAATAATTACTTTTCTCACGTTCCCTTTCACATCACCTTTATCCTAGCGTGGCGAGGAGTGAATCGGGCCCGCTTCAATGGCTGAATAGTTTAGGGCTTCACTCTTGTGTTAGACTGGCCTGTTTAAGACAGGGAGATAGGATTTTGAATCCCAGTAGGGTTAACTGAGGGTCGTTTTCCCTAAACGGTTTCCCAATCTCCTTCCACACCAATGCAAGTAGACTACCTCTGAGATGCTTAATTCCTTATCCCTACCCCATCAGCGTAAATATTATATATGCGTATAACCTGAACAGGTAGTAAGACTTTATGAGTGAAAATAAAAATAAAATATTGAATTGGACATAGACCTAAGGAGAAGGATCCCTCTTAATATCATTTCACACCCTCCCTCTCTCTCTTTCTTATTGTTTCACCTCCGTAGCTGTATATCAGGAACAGTGGTCATTCAACGGAGGAGAAACACATCTTAATATAACAATAAATAAAAAAGATACATTGAGAAAATTGTACGTGTCTTGTTCATATTCCATTCAAGAAACAAAAAGTTGTCCAGGGGTCACTCGTGTTTGTTGGTGACCGGAGGATCCTGTCCATTTCAAAAAGAAGATAGAATAATGCTTGCAAGGGGTCCTAAAGATACAGACACTAGGAAGAAGGTCATAAACAAGGGGGCCTTAATCTGGATTATTATATACCCCTTTACCCTTTTCCCTTCTTTTTTTTTTTTAGTTAGAGTGGTGGATCGAAGGTTTTGGACGGTGTTTTTTTTTTTCTTTAAATGCTGGTCCTGACTTAGACTAGTTTATAGCGGGTAGTAAACCACCCCTTCCTCAGCCCCACCTACTCGTGGAATCGTCAGAAAACTACCAACGTACCCGTGATAGAAGGAAATGGAGATACACCAAACACATTGGAGACCGATCTAGCGAGGGACTGTTGGGACGGGAATATCTCCCATTCACCCACAGCCCCCAGACGGGTGAAGTCACGAATGTGAAATGATCCAAGTCACCCTAGCTGTCTTCTCGCGCCTGAGGTAGTGACGCAACGTCAGGCTACTATAAATAGACACACCTGTTTTTCGTGATCCGTGAAATCATGAAATGTTTACCAAATATTGACAATTTTATATATTATATTTTAAAAAAATCATAAAATGTTAGCAAAATTACTACTTCGGTAGCCGTGTGGTATAACGCGCTACTCTCGCAGCAAAGTAAGACTACCGAAGACGGGAAGATCGGGGTTCAATTCTGTTAGAGTGCACTGAAGGTGGTTTTCCTTATAAGTTTAACCACTCATCTTCCACGCAAATGCGGGTGCACTTCATCTATATTAAGTCTTCCTAGTTCCTATACCATTAGTGTTTTTATTACTTAGGCGTATAACCCAAACGGGTAGTAAGACGTGTTGCTAATAAATAATTGTTAGCAAAATTGAGACACCATTACCAAAAACTCGCAAACATGATAACTAGCTTGCAGTATTTTTTTCACCGTTTATTTGAGGTATTTAACATGCAATTTATGAACCGACTAATTATATCAACACACGAGAATTTCTATGAGCTAGAGCGAAAGGACAAACCCATTTTGACGGGTAAAGATATTTTCAGATACCTTCCATGGTTCTTTTACATGTCACAAACGACATAGGACCAACGGATTTGATTCCACTCCGAAGGAAGTTATGATGCGGATGATTATCACTCAGAAAAAATCCGTTGACCCCGGATGGGTTTGAACCCACGAACGTTGAGTCATGAGGCGAGAGCTTTACTCTTAAAACCACTCAGGTCGGCAGCTTGCAGTATATTATTGTTAAATTCAAATATACACCCGGAAAAGTATCGGAAAACTTTTTTTTTGTACGACTCAACGGGTTTTTCTGTAAATATAAGTGATCTGACAATAAAAGAATAGTAGTAGAACTTGCCACGCTATTTGCATCGTTACAGCAGTGCAAAGAAAGAAGGAAAGAAAGTGAATGGATAGATGTTGTTGTTAATCCAGTTTCTATGAAAGTAGATGAACCAAAATTTATTTAAGATTCTATGAAAGCCTTATGGATTCTCAAGAATAATTTTGATACGGGGATATCATTTTCTGTGTACGATAATATAATTGAAGACAGAAGAACCCTTTTAAAATTGAGTTGATGACGTCTTTCTCATTTTCTGATTCACCTTAAATGGTTGGTTGATGTGTGGTGTATTTATATAATTTATGCAAATAAAAACTGCTCATGATTTTTTTATATTAATTCAAATTCCTTTAAATATATTAACCTAAACTGAAAATCACCGTGTAGTTTAATAAATGAAGGAAAAAATGTGTAAATATACCGAAGGGAACTTATTGAAACAGATAAAATCCTGTCAAAATTTTCACCGATAAAAGGGAGTGCATTACATTCACTGCAGGCCTTAAACGGCGAGGAAAATATTGGTACCATGGTACAAGGACTGGGGTCAAGGCACATATACATTGTAGTAGATTAAAAATAAACGAATTTCAAATAAAATATGAACGACCAGAAATACTGGGGAGTGGAGGAGGTACAAGATGAAAATAAATGTATGCTGTTCGAAAACCAAATGCTCAGGAAGATATTTGGTCCAAAAAGGGATGAGGCTACTGAGGAGTAGAGGAGGTTATACAATGATGAGTTACATACCCTGTACTCTTCTCAAGATATTTAGTCAGTTTCATAGTCATATTGAGTAGGCCTCAAGTGTGTCACTACACTAAAACAGAACGCCTATCTAGATCAAAATGGAATGGCCAAGGTTCCACATGCGAAACTAGCACATTCCATTCGAGTTAGATAAGTGTCGTCTTATATATAGTATAGCGCCACACTTGAGGCCTACTAAATCTGACTATGAAACTGGATCAATGTTAGGATAATCAAGTCTAGCAGATGACGGTGGGAAGGACATGCAGCGTGAATGGGAGAATCTAGAACCGTGATCAGGGTACTGACTGGCAAACCCAACAGGAAGAGGCCATTGGGAAGACCTAGACGCAGATGGTAGGATAACATTAGAATGGACCTGAAAAAGATAGGGTGTAATCAGGTAGACTGGATAGAACTAGCTCAAGGTAGATAGATATAGGTGGCATACTTTTGTAAGAGCGATGATAAACTTTCAAACTCCTGATGCAATAGAATAAGTAAGTATACTAAACATTGGTGCATGCTTATTGGCCACCTCACTCGCTGAGGCTTCCTATCGCCAGGGAGTCAAACCGGAACCAACATTAATTAACAGTTATTTTTAAGGAACAAGTACCGGAACAGGAACCCTAGGTATAATTTGCTTAGGAACCAGAACCAGAACAGGAATTGGAATCGATACATATTTAGGTTCATAATAGCTATTATCTGTTCATAAAGGTTCTAAGCTTTCTTAATTCCTTTTTTCTATTATTTTTTTGCCCTTCTTACTGTAACTTAATTTTACTAAGAACTACTCTATTTTTTTATTTATTTTTTGTCAAGGGTGGATGTATTTATTTTCTAAGTTGATCGTAATAGTGTCAACAAGCACTTAGCGGTAAGTACTAATGTAGGGTCTCATCATCTTACCATCTAGTCCAAAAGCCTAAGAGGAGGTTTCTAGCTTTGAGTGACCGTCAACATGTCTAAGAGGCCTCTGAGAAATGAGAGCTATCCCTCCTGTACAACCAGTCTAAAGAAAAGAAATAACATAGCCATAATATTCCCATTCATGTGATGTTCGGCTGACCATTTTATAGGAAGTAGTAAAAGGGGGTGTGGGGTGAAGGATAACGAATTGTAAATCTTATCAATCTCTGCCTTTAAATATCAAATTAAAAGTAGTCCAGATAAATCATTTCATTGTGTGTAGTGAAGAAGATATTTTTTGCTTGATGAATAGCTAATTATTTAAATAATTGTATGTTACACACCCGCTTCTGTGGCCATATGGTCGATGGCGCTACTTTCACAGTAGACTACACTGCATATGATGGAAAGATCGAGGTTAGAATCTTGGTCGGGTGTACTGAGGGTGGTTTTTCCTAAATTGTTTTATACTCTACCTTCACGGAAATGCAGGTGCACTTCCTACAAATACAACCTTCCTCATCCCTAAAGCTATTAGCATTATTAGTACATAAGTACGAGCGAGTAGTAAGACAAGGCACTAACTTTTTTTTATAGATGGGGTGGAATTAAAATTATCGATAGAGGAATTTATTTAAATATGACAGGGATATTGATATTAACGTTCACCATAATAGGGTAACCGGCCCCATGGTTGTAGTGGTCAGTGCGCCTGGCTAAGAACCCAGGGGTCTCGGGCTCGATTCTCGGATGGTACCATGGGTAATTTTACCAAAATTGGAATCATCCCAACAGTAACTAGTGTTTGGTTAGTTACTCTTAAGTTAGTTTAAGAGTTTCCAATGTTTTTACACCCTCATATTCACTACCATCATCCCCTCATCTCATCAGGACATGGAAAGCTCCTCCGCGGAAAGGATGAACTATTAGTACATTCGAGCGTCCCTTAATAATGCGCCAGACATTTATATATATATAAAAATTCATCAGCATTTTCTGTTAATAGTAGGCATCCATGTTAGATTAATCACACATAGGATGTGGAAAACGATGTGGGTGGATACCAAGCTTGATTTTGAATTTAAAGTTCAATTTCAAGGTCAAATAGGGTCAAATAAGGTTAAAATGGGTAGTTTTTGCTATGCATGGATTTGGTGTAGAATTAGTAGATCCATCCAATGAAACTAAATTCGATACAATGTAGATGTACGGAAACCTTTCAATTAACATCTAAAGTGTCATATTATATGTCAATATATAGCCAACTGTCACACAAATCTTTTCTCAAAAACATTTTTCAGTGCAGAATAAAGCTAGCTGAGCAATCCGATTAGTGGTAGCTCTTTTTATTTGATCTTTTCCACATTTCCCTTGTGTGTTACACTTGTATCAACACATAATTGATCCAATCATGGCCATGAATCCAGTGTTCATAATTTAATGTTTTTGGACAGGACAGTATCGTGGCTGACAGAGATGATAGTGATATCTACTAAGGTAATAACGACTTGCCTCTGTTATCATTAGCAATCAGGGATGCTGCATCAAGTGAAGTGATTTGTGGTATTTTAAGAGCTCAAGAACGCGGAAAGCAGCAAGTTGTCTCCAATGTTAATAAAAGGAGACTGTTGGGTTTCTTACCATACTTAAAAAGAACAAATCGAAAAGTTTGCTGATCTCTACAAGGCAGTACTTTAGGGTGGAGCTTAAAAGTTTAAAAAAATAATTTTTTTTCAAGTCTTGCCCCTCTAATTTGTTCCTTTTGATATAAAAAACACTATATAAAAATTTGAGCATTAAATTCTTATTTTTAGGGGTAGCTCAAGTGACTCAAAGATTACAAAAATTATGAAAATTCAACAGATTATGATGAGTGTATTTTAATTTATTGTAAACAGCTTGGTAGTCAGTATGTATTTAAATACATTAATATTAGATAAATTGTTTAGTTTCTTGTTCATGTTATAAGTTTGACAATAGCAAACTCTAAATTTATTGCTTTCCTAAAGGCTCAGACAAAGCTTGTTTCCTGCTGTCAGGGTACAGTCTACGATTGTCCTCAACAACTTACAGCAGGATTTGTGGCTGCATTTCATTATGGGTTATTAATCCACTGTACTCCTGAATGAGTGTCACTCCACGTTCAGCTTGGTCATTAACAACTTTTAGAGACTTTATTGTTTCTATAGCTTGCTTGTAGTCGTCTTTACCCTCCCAAAAGTCTGGATCAACCACGAGAAATCCATCTGAAAGTTCCAACATTCGAAGTAGTATCAGTGACTTGGATGTAACAAAATCTTCCAAGATTTTGTTCTTGAATGAATGAAGAGATGAAGTGATTCGCTTGGAATTATTTTGATCTGGGTCTCCTTCACTCTGCATGGCACTCACCATCAAATTTTATGTATCCAACACCCTCTTAAATTGCTCTGTCCTCAGTTTTAATCTTTTCATCACCATCTTCTGCTGTTTTAAGAATCAGCAGATGAAAATAGTTCAGCTATAGATTCTTATAACAGTTTCATCTGCTTCATTCGCTGTCATCTGGCATTCATTATCTCCTCTCTTTCGGATGTCCTTTTCTCTTTAACAGCAAGCGTTTTATCTACGCCAGCCACTGATCCAATTCTTCCTTTTTTTCTCTGGGCTATCAAAAAAGCCTTGTCTTCTTGTAATAATGACGTCTTGGTTAATGCATCAGCATGACAACATCAAAAAGATATTCGAGTTTGGAAACAAAAGCTAACTCTCTTGCACGCTGAGTCGGTGACGTTCGCGCTTTGTTCTTCTTCAGAAGTTGCCATTCTTCAAATAACTTTTCAAGCTTGGTTTGGAAGTTTTGATGGTCTCTCATTGGAATTCAAGCTTTTTGCCAAAACTTTGCTATTTCTGTGATGGTAACAGTGGATGCTTGCCTTATGTTTTCCTTCAATTCAAGTTGATGATGTAGAAAAAATCCAAGAGTCATACGCAATAATGGCAACTTGCTACCTGTTAATTCAGTAACAGATTCACCGAGAACATATAACCCAGTTTGAGATCTTGTTACTTTCGCCATTTTCAATCAGTAATAAATTTGAAATAAATATATCATGTAATTTTGAATTATGAATATTAATACAATTAAAATATAGCATCGCAAAATTGTCATTTGCTTACTAATATTTATCTGTCTGTCACTTATTGTATTACTTATCTATCAGATGGGGCAAGGGCACATTGATACACTTTTCAGTTTCTGTTTCACTTAGCGAAAATATAAATGTAACTGAAAAAAATTGTGAATACTTAAGTATTTCCACTTCCAGTCAAGTCATAATTTTCTTCGTACATAATTCCTAGTGCATCTATATATATAAATATGCACTATATATAATTATATATGCATAGCACTTCAATCACTATGCAAGATGAGATTGACTGACATAATGCAAATTTATTTTATTAAATACTACCGTATTGGTGTATCCACATTTTACTTAACTATACCAAAAAAAAACTCTCCAGACAAATGGATTATTCATTGTGCCACATGTTGAAATAGAACAATTATATTAACTAAGAAAACATTAATTTAGACTATCTTTAGATTTGTAAAAGTAATATCTTACCTTTTCAGAATAACTACTCAATCCTATGTGTCTATTGTTTCTCCTCACTAAAATACAAAATACTTGATGCTTTGAATGTTTTATTACTAAGAGCTCAGAACATCACATCTACACAAAATTGCTGATTTAGATTTTGGCATGTGACTTTGCAGTTTACAAAGAAAGTCTAGTGCTGCCATCTATGATTCTTGGTGTGAAGTTTAAAGAAATTAAAAAGGTATGGTGGTAATATAGTGTTCCAAGCCCTTCCCTAAATTTATCATATGAACTAGAAACTTCACCATCATTGAGCTACCCCTAAATATTGTTCTATTGTGATCATATTTTGCCTGCATTTTTTTTTCATAAAAAAGAACAAAATGCGAGGGTAAGAAGATCATATTTTCATAGTTGAAAAATAAGCTCCACCCCACAGTACTTATTAACAAAACAGATAAAATACAGAAAACTATCAAAGCTGACAAAAAATTAATCCAGCGACTGCTTAATGCTGTAACTGCCGGTCGAAATGTTGAAATGATGAATGTATTAAAGCATGAAATGTCTCCAATCCCATTTTCATTAGCTAAGCCCTGAGGTAAGATGAACGCAAAACAAAAAGCAGAACTTACCACTATTTTGATGAATGGACTTCCCACATACTTGGAAGTTCCCACTTCCCACTCCCACTTGTGTGATGAATGATGGACATGTAATTATTAAGTCTCTTGGAAAGCCTGATAAATGTCTCACCTTTGGCGACTACGCCCATGTGTGTACGTGACACATTACTTTGGAGAGAACACAACAAGAGTTGACGTAGTTTTCGATCGCTACTTTGGGGAGGAGTCTATCAAAGCAGGAAACAGATAAAACCAATTAGGCAAGAAGAAGCTAATCCGCATGATCGTTGATGGAGATAATGTCCCACTCCCAGAAATATTTGTACAATTCATTGCATTAGATTAAAATAAGGCGAATTTTGCCCTCTCCCTCTCAGAATTTATACTGCAGAAAGGGAAGGATCTATTACTAAAATACGAGTTGCTAACAGAAGGTGGATTCTTTCATGCCACACACGCCAAATCAATAAGGATACAAGATGTCATGCTTAGAGGAAACCATGAAGAGGCTGATACCAGGTTGATTCTGCGTTCATGTGAAGCTGTCAACAGAGGATAATAAAGCGTGATTGTTATCTAGAGGGATACTGATCTAATGTTGCTATTGCTGCATTGTATATGTTCAAAAGCCTCTGAAGTGTGTATGATAGCTGGAACAACAAAACAACGCAAATGCTTTCCTTTACATGCAGTATCGCAGAGACTACCTCAACCTGCTCAATTTTCATACTTTAACAGGTTGCGATACATCAACCTTTAAAGGTCATTAGAAGAAGACCTGATGGAAAAACAATTAGAAACACCCATGCCTTGTAAATGGTATTGAATGGGATGGAAATCTTAAGTCAATTTAAAAGTTAATATGACGTTTAAATGGAACACCAGAACAACCAACTGTTGACCATAGCAAGCTTCTACACTTCAATAAGGCAAAGAAGGCTCTTGAATTACTACCACAAACAAAAGATGCATTGGAGCTTAACACTCCACGTGCCACTTACCAGACGAAAATATGGCTACAGGCAGACAAGGAGCATATAAATATTTCATCTCCCACTGATACTCTGGCTTGGAACAAGGACACAGGTTATTTGAAACCAGTATGGACAAGGCTTTCCACAATTACTGATTCATGTATGGAGCTTGTCACTTGCAAATGTAAGTCAAAGTGCAGTACTTCCCGCTTTTCGTGTTTCATAAAATATATCAAGTGTGCTCTCACGTATGAATGTGATGCCACCTACTGCTGCAACCCTTCTTCATTATAATACCCTCACATACCGCCTTCTTCGTCTCTCACGGCTGGACAAATCTTAAAATCATGAAAATTTATATAAAAACGGTAAACATACGTTAAAATGAACACATTGGATTGTTAAGCTAGCTTGATTCTGCGCTGAAAAAGATTTCGAGAAAATGGAACATTTGTGTGTCATTTGGCTATACATTTACAGGTAATATGGCATACTAGATGTTAAATAAAGGTTTCCATACATCTACATTCATTGTATCGAATTTAGTTTCATTGGATAGATCTAATTCTACACTGAATCCTTGCAAAACACATAATAATCAATTTTGGCCTTATATGACCCTATAAGACCTTAAAATTGACCTTTAAATTCAAAACCAAGCTTGGCATCCACCCAAATAATTTTTCACATCTTATGTGTGATTCATCTACCATGGATGCTTGCTATTAACAGAATATGCCAAATAAAATCTTTCTGAATAACTTTTCCAAGTTTGGCTGGTGTACTATAAGCAACGGTGCATTAATACTTTGCGTACTTTGCTCTTGGTACCGGGCCCCAGTTTGAGCACCTGGTTCGACTACCGTGCAACTTTATGTAAAGTGTATCTTTATAACAATAAATGAAGCTCGGTTTTGAAACTGTGCTGAGATGTAGACGTGGGTTTTGCCTCTCCCAAGGATCGTCTCCAATTTTTACTGTGTGTTTGACAATGTTAGTAATGTTAGGCTGGATACATCCACTCGTGCAACAATCTGTATTGCAGATTACTCTGAGATCAGGATTCAAATACCAGCCGGGCTTGTTGGTGATGGTTTTACCCTCAAATGAGGGTATATTTCCTCTAAATTCAGCCTTTATAATCCCAAATCCAATAATATATGTGTGTATGGATCACACTATTAAGACGAGATTAACATATATATATAGGGTGTATCTATTTATTTGGGAAGTTACTGTGGTTAGTAGACCTCAAAAAACACAAAAAATTATTGTGAGCACATGTCCTATGTTAAATGGATTCAGAGATAAGGTCTTACAAGGCTATGCTGGAATTATTAATAGCCCTACTTGATAAACCCCTGTTTCACCTCTTGTAAATGATGTATCACTGACACGTTACTTCCCCTTTACTCTAATATATAGAGGATGTAACTGTATCGTGATACAAGGTAAATATACAACAAGGGTGAGATAGGGTAGTGTTTCATAAGAGTAAGAGAAATCATTAAGTAGACTAACAATAATAGATTTATTATACAAAAACATAAAAGTAGATATCGGGTTACAGTAGACAAAGAAGATAGAAAGTAGGACTAATGAATAATAGAGAGTAATTAAAGTCCATTAAATTGGCTAATAAGATAAGGTTTAACAACTCCAAACTTCCCGTGGCTCGGGAGAATACGTGTTCAAGACGACACGGCCACAGTCAAAAGGACGTTAAGTAGATAGGGGAGGTCAGGTTAATACGAGCAGGTGTGATATATGAGCATACCCGTCTGAAACTATCCCCTTGACAAGTATGTGCTGCCACTTTACTGAAGAACGTTTATTGCAACATAGCAACATAGCAACATAGACGGAAGCGCATGGCGATAATTAAAGAATCACACCGTCCTGTATTTATCAGTCTATGAAAAGGTACGTTTAAAATTAAGTTTCTAAAATGTTTACCATAGTTTGTATAAGAAATAGGGACTATATTTATATTTTGTTTGATCGTTATTTAAGCTCAAATGTAACATGAAACCTACTCATTGCTTCCCTTGAAAAAAATTAAAGTTAACATCTCACCTCAACGAACAAAGTGGCTGAAACCCCTCGGGTGTGCTCATATTTTTCTCCCATGCTTTTAATATGAGCACTTGCAGATTCTTAATTATTATTTTTTCTAGACCAAAGCTGTTCAAATATCATTCATATTCATTGTATTTTGTAGACCTAACTGAATGATCAATTGAATAAAATAATATTACTTTTGAATAGCCTTACTGTTTCTTATGGAATAACAGATTTTATTAATGTGCTCATAATCGCCTGACTTCCACTATAGAGTATTGGACTCCAAAACAGCCGGGCTAACGCCTGACTTCCACTAGAAGGGTCTAAACAGAAAACATGGTGAATTAAATACAAATAAAGATGTGACAACAGATCCTATAATTTAGAGCTACTGGGCTAAACTCGGCCTAGCTAGCTGGACTTGTAATTAAGAACTGACTCATAGAGAGCGTACATTATAAAAGGTAAGAGGACGGACTGTTCATTACATCAGCAGATAGCTAACAAACAGGTGTCAAAACTTAATTGTACTATGGCCGGTCCTTTCCCGGTGGGTACTGCCAGAGCATTCAATAGTACATTTATGTCATTACCCACTGCCTGGGGTAAACATCAAGTTTAGTATACACCAACATTAACTACTGGAACAAAAAGGTGCCAACACCGGCCCAAAGAAAATATTATCTGAGCGGGCCACTATACCAAACCAGCCGTGCTCAACACTTTGTGCACCCAAAATAGTAACACAGATTAAAGAGATGCCAACAAGAAAGCTATGAGATACTGACCTAACTAGGTCCTCGAATAAGGGCTTTAGACAACCTGCTTGTAGCCATACAAAATATTGAACACGTGAGCATGACGTCCTCGGCGTCATGGGATATTGTGAAGTCATATGGACTTAATATTGAATAAGGAACTAGTGGAGAAGAAGAAGCTTTAAGCAAGGTTCCTATTCATATAGCGCTCAAAGCTCCCCATTTAAGCTATGTCATATGGACATAGGAAAAATATGTAGTCTGAATAAAGAAAATTAAGTCAGCTTGACATAAAATTTAAACTTAATCACTCTGACTTAAGCAACGCGTCTGATGGACATAAAATTATAACAGTCATCTTGACTAAAGAAAACACGTCAGATTGACGTAGAACTAATATTATAGCCGCCTCGATAAACAAGAACTAAATTAGTCTCCTTAACTACCATAGCAAGTCTGAAGTACTTGGACATTTTGTAGGAACAACAGACGAGATTCCCTTGGCGTTCAGTTGGTGTGACCCACGACTCAAACAACAAGACCATCCGTATCTCTTTCAGGTGCTGCAGCAGAGGATCCTCCTTCGAGGAGATGATAAACTTCCAGGAACATCAGGCGAGATTCCCCCAGCGGCGAAATGGTGAGACCCGCGACTCAAACATCAAGACCATGCGTCTCTCCTTCAGGTGCTGCAGCAGAGGTTCCTCCTCCGAGGATTTAATATGATGAGCTACATTTTGTGAACTCAGAGGCCACTCGTTATATACTCCTCTCTCTGACTCTTGAACAAGACCAAAAATTGGCATGAAAAGAGGATAAAAGAAGGAAGGGGGGGGGGGGAGTTGGAAAGGTGGAGAAAGAGTTACCAAGGAAGTCAGCTAGGGAAGCAATGCTCGTAGTTCGCGACATCGAATCAATGATAGTCAGGCCTTTCTTCAACTTGGAGTTCAAGAGTTTAGACGTGTGCTGGAACTGCCACGCCTCCGCTTCCGCCATGACTTGCAGAATACTGTATCGAAGCATGGTCACTGTATCCGGGAGCATCCACTCAATGTAAGTAGAACACAAAATTATATTATTGCAGAATATATCAGTTTTAATTCTCTTCTTTACATCTCTAGTTTATTTTAATATTTTATGCAGATTACGGTTTGTAGATGTCATTTCATTTGAGTGACATGCTACATCACTGCTGATACTCAGGCATACATATACTGTACATGTAACATAAGCTTTTTTGTGTTGTTTTGAGGTCTACTATTATTTACACACCCCAGTTAATTCTTCCAACACTTATATAAAATTGCGGTATTCATATTAACACCCGTTTATCGTTGATATACCTAAGTATATTACCTAATTGACGGGATTAATAATAATTTCTATGATAATAATTAATTTCCCTGATCTTATATCATATACTACCCCGTTTCAGGAGTCGAATGATTGAGAGGCGTCACTCCCGAAATATTCCTGAAGTTGGGGGGATCGGGGTTTGAATCTTCGGTCGGTTGTACTGAGGAATTTTACTAAATTGGTTTTCAATTATCTCTCTATGCAAGTGTGGGTACACTTCTTTTGAATTCAAACTATTTCATACCTAACACATTAGCGTAAACAGTAGATATGCGTAAACCCGAACGGCTGGTGAAACGCAGTGCTATATATATATTATATATATATATATTATATATATGCTATATATATATTATATATATCCACCTTTGCGTGGATAGAGAGAGTGGGAAATCATTCGAGGGGAGTCAGACAATCTTCTTACGACCAGCGGGGTCTCGAACACCAACATACCTTCACCTTTAAACTAGACTATATGAGTCACCGGTAAGGATGGTAACGCAAACGTCCAGGTTGTTCACCTATTTTAACTACTGATGTTGTAAATATGAAAAAAAAAATACATTGAGGTTTGGGGGCTGGGTGTAGGGGAAGGAGAGCGATTAATCATTTAAGAAACATCTATCTTAATATACTCGGCCGAATTAAAATCCTGATCTCCCCACCACCAAGAAAACCAGCCTTTGAAAAGGAGACTTAAGTCAACGTAATGATTCCTATTGTAGCATTTACAAAACAACAATAGACTACACGTCGAATCTACGAAAAAAATTGGACATTTGAAATTAATTTGTCATGATATGTCCCATTCAATCCTTCTATCCTTGGCTACTCGACCAAGATCCTTTCCAAAGCACACAAAAAATGAATCACGACTGGAACCATGCCAATTACAGTCAAGGTCGATCCTAGTGTCCTGTCCACACTATCTTACTACGTTCGAGAAAGGGGGAGATGACGTCACGTCTAGGCTCGAGAATAGCCAAAGCAGGAGAGAGTACACGATCGCCTGCTACGTTGAACCGCCGCTAGGTGGATCTTAACACGCTTCACCCGCCTCGGTGGCGTAGTTAGCTAACACGCCAGTCGTGTTGAGCTCGTCTGCCGAGGACGGGCAGATCGAGCTTCGAATCTCAGTCGGGTGAACTGGTTTTTTTCTAAATGGTTTTCCACTCTCTCTCCACGCAAATGTGGGTTCACTACCTCTATATTCAACCTTCCCAATTCCTAACCCATTAACGAAAATAGTACTTGAGCGTATAACCCGAACGGGTAGTAATACGCGATGGTAAATTAAATTTAAAAAAATAATACACTTCCCCCCTTATCACCCTTATGTTCCCCTTCTCCTAGATTCCCATTATCCCCCTCTGGTGCTGCAACCTTATATAGCTTGTAGAAGTAACAATCAAAAACCACTCTCGGCAGTGCATCGGTTGATGGACTTTAGCGTGTATATATATATCTACAATATAAAGTTAAAACATACATTGGTATTTTTCTAAATTATGTTTCATCCTCAGACTTAAGAATTTATACTTTCTTATGATTTTTATTAATTTAAAAATTAAGAATGGAATTTTCGAACTAAGAATACTTGATGCTATATTATCAAAGTGCCCTTTTGGTTTCATTCTTTAATAATAAATGTGAAGTAAATTAATAGATAAAATAATAGTAAATTTTTGAATATTAAAAAAATTATCTTATGTTAAACATTAAACCTGGGTAAATTTGATCTATTTTTATGATTGTAGTCAGGATCATTTTGGATAGGATATCGTAAATAAATTTAGATAGATACAAGCCAATTTAGACTGTATTAGTATTGTTTTTGGTAATAGTTGTGATGTTTACTCTAGCAAATGTTAGGTATTCTTCTGAGTCACTATGGACTTGTTATGTATTGGCGTTTAGGAAACTTCAACTATATTATGGAGGTTTGGTTGTATTGTATTATATAATTATATATATTATATATATTTATATTGTAAATTATATATATATATGTATATATATATTATATTATATATATATTAGATATATATATATATAATAATATATATAGATATATATATTTTTTTAATCTGAAGATTTAGAGTTGACTATTATATTTATTTACACTATGTGGGGATTAGTAATAGTTAGTTATGATTCTTTGCTAACAAATACTATTCTAGTCTCTTACTAAACATAGTTTACCTATCCCTGGTTGATGATAATATGATTACGATTACATTCAGACTATTATTTTTAATCTTGTATTGTTGTCTTAAAGGAAATGGTAGGTGAGTGGTCTTTTACGCACTCTTGAAAGAGAAGGTAGCTTGTAATTTAATTATATCTCGATTAATATACTATTTGTGCTCTTGAAAGAGTGAGTAACTTGTAATGTATTAATTACTCAATTACAATGGCATATTTGTACCGAAGGTACTTTCATTGTATTATCCGACCTTCTCTTATATGGTCGTTGAAGATTGTAAGCCATTTCTGAAATACTGATTTGTTAATGACAAATGATATGTTAAAACTACTTATGAACAATCTACCAATATTCAGTTCACGCTTATATTTTAATTAAACGATTCCCTTTCAATACCGTAAAGAGTTTCAGGAATTAGGATGATCGGTTTTATTAAGTTATTATGGTTATATATTGCTATTATATTTTTGAATTTTTGTTTTGTTTATTCCTAACTTACTTTTGTGCTGAGCAACAGCCAACTCATTCTTTCTTCAGCCCAACCTTTGTAAACCGCTCGTCTATCCTGAGACAAAACTTTGTATTTATTATTTCTTTGTAGGCCCCCTAAGGTTTATTTTTAATTAGTAAAAAAGAGGAGCTTGATCTTTAATTATATTAAATTTATGTTTAGCACTATACGTAGTAAATAATATTAAAGCTTAGGAAACTTATATAAAATAGTTTGTGTACATATGGGGTGTTCCCGGATTAAACGGCTAAGCTTTGGGAAGTGGTAGTGTATCAAAAAACTAACTCAAAATGTATTTTGGAGATTTGCTAGTTTTCGCGCAAACAGCAATAAAATAAATAAAAACAAAATTGGTAGGTATTAAATAAAAAAATTTATTTATTTATTTTGTTCAAATTGACGGCCTCCACCCCGGAGACAACCATTGCACCTTTCAATGACAGAACGAGTGGCTGAACCGACATTGTGTGACTTGTATCTTCGCAAGCTTGCGTTATCCTTTGTCATAATGATTGAAGGTCATTAACAGGCACTTTAGACCCTTTTCGCTTGAGAGCTCTCCAAACAAAAGAAATTTAATGACGTTAAATCAGGTGAACGCAGAGGCCAAGCCACATGTCCATCACAACCGATCCATCTTCGACAAAAATTAATATCAAAGCCGTTGCCGAGGACCTAAGCAGAAAAACGTGTTTTTATCTAGTTTTTTGCTGTTTGCGTGAAAAGGAAGCTAAAACTAGCAAATTTCCAAAATACATATCGAAGTAGTTTTTTGATCCACTGCCACTTCCCAAAGTGTGGACGTTTAATCCAGAACATCCTGTATATATGTACTATATATGTGTTGTTCTAATATTCATTGAAATTTAACTTTAACCAACATCTTGTATTGTATACTTGACAGCATAGCAGCCATCCAGAGTTTCAGAGGGTTTGTGGTGTCTGATAGCTCGTGATACTATTGGTCGCTCATATGTAGCTGACGATTCTACACGTCCATCACAGACTAAGCCTTCAACTATGAGTAAAAAGTGACCCTTAGGATGGGGTGAGTCCTGGATAGCTCAGTGGTAGAGCTTTGGAACGCTAAACCAAGGATCTTGGGTTTGATTCACATGTCCAGGTGTAATTTTTCAACCAAATTATATTTATATATGTTTTATACAACTAGCGCCAAACGAGTTAAATTATTTTTTGAAGTTCATGTAATATATTTACAATAATAAAGTAATATATTCATATTAAATAACATAGTCTACATATAAAATTGAAACTAGTATGAATAATTGTTCATCATCTGTATTATTATCAAGACAACAAAGGAATACATTTGACATATAAAACAAAAACATAATACAGCACAACACTCAACATCTCTTGTCAGTATGTACGATATCAGACCAGTTGTGGACGCAAGTATACATTATATTCGTGTTTCACATATTCCCAAGAACACTTTTAAAGTGTTTTCATAAACTTGTTTGTATGTACAAATATTGTAATTGAACGCAATTAATATTTCTCTTAAGACAAAGATGAAAAACACCAACAACAAAAAACACACTTTCATCACTTTATTTTTAATTTCATATATTATTTACACATCCAACAATCCCGAAGTATTTAAATTAATATATCTTTGTTTATTATGTACATAATACTCTCTTTAATTCCTAACTGTACAGTAAATATAAGGAGTATGTATGAATTATCCTGAAAATGTATTTACAATAAATCTGAAAAAAACAATTTTGTATTTTATGAACGGAAGACATGAATAAACAAAATTATCATATAAATAATCAATGTCATTTCATACATTTAAACTCAAATTTTTTTTTATTTGTGTACAGAACAATAATTAAATTTCCACGCACGAATCTTGTACACAATTTGTACCATTTTTTCTATACGATCTTAATACGACACATACATTATTGTGTATTTTGTTTTTCAAACTTGAAGATTTCACTAAAATATAAACATTACCATCGAAATGGCTTTCTTCATTTTGAAAGTTTTCATGATGATCGTTTGACTCGGTATTAATTTTCACGGAGCGATATTTTATAATTTCAATATTTTTTTTAAGCACGCACAAGGTCATATCATATTTGCCTTTTGCCATAATTGATTAAATTCCTATATGTTTTTAATTGATATATCTCTTTTTGCATGCTTAATGGAATGCCCGTAACGACAGTGGGATTCAAAGTTTTAACTTTTTTATTTATTTCTATACATCTGGACAAGTAAACACAACTAGATTTTGGTGATTTGATACATACGATATGTTTATGGATGAAACTCAAATTGATTTTTTAAGGCTTAAATGGGATATGTTTATGGATGAAACTCAAATTGATTTTTTAAGGCTTAAATGGGATATGTTAGTTACCCTATTTTATTTTATGTACTCTCTAAAATAATATTACATTTAACATTTTATAAACGCATAACGTAATTTTTTGAAATACCTATATTTATTTTAACATAAGCACAAATTGTTTGACTTTCTTAGCGAGAAAAAAAAGAGTTCATCTGTATTATGTTACGAAAGTTATTTTCATTGATTTAAAAAAAAAATTATAGTTTTTATGCAAATTTCTTAGCCAAAATATAAACTAATGAATGCAATTATGGTTGAAGGCACACACAAAAATAAAATAATACTACCTATAAGGCAAATACAAACACCATCCAAAAGTAACACTTTTTAAACAAGTTTTTACTCTTCCAAATCAAATGTGTCTAGAACTTTATTGATATGAATTACATAAAACATAGTAGCCTAAAAATAAATTTGACCCAACTCACAAACTAAACACGTCGTTTTAAAAATATACTAGAATTTAAATTTCACTATGGTAGGCCATTTTGGATATTTAATCAACATTTTAGAAGAAAACAATGTAAAACTATAACTTTTATACATTCATTCCCTAAACAAGCAAGTGTCCAATCAACTTTTAAACACCTGGAATATTGCTAGGATCGGCATTTCGAGTTTGATTTTTATATAACTTAACGCATGTGCAACAACATAACCTTGAACTTCCAGATCAAGCGAAAGTTCCTTAGATATGTGATTTTTTTCACTATCAGTGACAGAAATGATTTCCTTATAAAACTTGATCTTGCTCAAAAAATAAAAATAAAAGAATAATATGTAGTCTTTCTCGAAGCACACGCCTCATGCTAGGTTTTTTTTTGGAAAGAATTTCCCGATTCATTTCTCGAAACTTTACATGATAAGTCGTCGTACTCAGATGCAAAATCGCTCAAGTCAACTTTCTCTTGTGTTCAAATTAGACGGTGTGTAGTAAAGCCAGACACTAATTCAGACATTTTGTGATTTTCGTTCAAATCTAGAGCTCACGACGGCTCTTTTTTTTTTTTAGGCTGTCCCATAAGACTTTTGATAATCTTAACGTTAACATCATATTTATATTTTAGTGGGAAAGTTTATTTGATTTATGGAATTTCCTATTCATATTAATTCTAAAACCAATATTGTTGGAATCCTTCCACGCTATTTTCATGGTTATACACTTTGGTGTTTTATTGAAGCTTTTCTGACAAACCTATAAAACTTCAATAAATCTATGAAAACGTATTAATGTATCAATCTTAAATAGTGTTGAAGGTCCCTAACAATGCTGTTTTAGAGTTATGAATGGCTAATTTCAGAAACCAAGTATTTTTTACCCACAACAAATGATATCTTAAAAACAATTCAAATGTGGATGGAACAGCCTTAATTTAAATTATCCAACAGCTTTCGAAATATAATTCAGTGGGTGAAAGCCATAACATGATATGTTACATTTTCTCGATTTTTAGTTTTTGGTTGATATGTGTGCTAAAGATTATTTCTATCCACTGTCAAAAGATGATATGTTCATTCCTAAGGAATATCAAGTTAAGCCAGTTGCCAAATGTTGATATGTAGTTTCAGCTGAAATAAGTAACGGTCATAACATGACATGTGGGACATAACATGTTTTGCCGGACCAGTCAAAGCATGACATATTCACATGTCATGTATTGCCAGACCATTATGTTTATATTGCTAAACATCCCTATTATGACAAATTAGATGTTTTGTATTCTGACCTCATTCTAAAATTACATATGGTGTAATTTAATATAAACTTATTGTATATATCGGTATTAGTATAATTATTTCATGGATTTTCCAGTGAAATTAAAATATAAATTTATCTATCTAATTTGTTTATTTTATCTGAAATTATCATGTCATAAATATGTATCAGAAGCACGAGTGGCTAAGATGCTATGAGTTCCTTGTGTTCGACCTTCAACAGTGTCTGCCAACATCGATTTAAGTTGCAACGCAGTATTTTATAAAAGACAACTGTGGACATTTAATGAAACTATTAGGGATTGTTCTGAGGGGAGGTGTTATTGTTACATGTAGCACGAGGCCCTTGTAGAAAGAGGTTCTGATCAGATTGCCTCTTACTTACAAAAGCATATCATGAAAGTTCCATCCTCAATGAACCATCTTATTCTGTACTCAGACACATGTGGAGGTCAGAATAGAAACATAAACATGACAGCTATACTATCAATGTCAGTTTATTCACATGAGTCACTTAAGATTATTGATCATAAATATCTAGAACCAGGACGCACTCACTTAGAGTGTATACTGACCATGCTCGTATAGAAAGAGAAATGACACTGAAGTAGAGATAAGAGTACACAAGATTGTTACCTTTTTGTCAATCTGTAAAAGGTAAAGTTCCAATGCAGGCTGTGGAAATTTGCTTTCAACATCGCTAGTTAAAAGGACTGTTGATACTGAGCAAGAAAAAGTTAACTGGTTGAAAATAAGGTGGTTGAGGTATGAGAAATAATTTGGTATGGTGCAGTTTAAATACAGTCTAAGCGATGAAGAGGAGTTTCGTACCATTGACTTAAAAAGAAAGAGAAGAGGAAGACCCAGTATGGTTGAAATTCCTGAAACCTCTTCAGGACTGTACCCATAAATCCGTTAAAGAAGAAGGATTACTGTCTCTTCTACAGTTCATTGATCTTTGTATCACGAGTTTTATGAGAATCTTACTACTACAACAAATACAGTAAATACAGGACCTTCAAATATTCCAAATGATGATGAAGATGATGAAACCTGAATAAGTTTATGATCTATAGTGAAAATTATATTTTGTGTTTCACAGATTTATTTTGAACATTGATTGAACATTGAACAAGTGATAAATTGTTTTATAGGACTATTGTTTGTATCAATACTGACACTTTTTATTTAAATCTATAATGTTTAACTTAATAATAACCTATTTTCAGTATAACCAAAAGATGATATGTGTTA
Source organism: Timema podura (assembly GCA_033556935.1). Lineage (NCBI taxonomy): Eukaryota > Metazoa > Arthropoda > Insecta > Phasmatodea > Timematidae > Timema > Timema podura. The sequence goes on along the minus strand of JAVRXN010000009.1, from coordinate 123,576,405 downwards.
GAAAAATAACAAATTCTATACCGTCAAAACTTGATATGTTATTCTTTATTTTTTTATTACCAGCCTAAAGCAATATTGGATTTAGATCACTAAAAACCAAAGAACAAGAAAGTAAAGAATATAACATAAAATTATGCAAATAATATATTCAATAACTGATTTTATAGACAAATGTTAACTTTTAAAAACCTGTTCCTGTAAAATTGGTATTTTGTACATATCATGTCATGGCTTTCCCCACTGAATTATACTCTAAAAGTGTGGAGTAATTTCGAACACCAATACTAAAATTTTTTAAATTAAAATTATACATGTTTAAATATATTATTTATCTCACTTTAAATAAACGCTATTTGAAAGGATTTCTCTTCATATGGAAAATGCCACATTAGCTTAAGGCCATTCGACTATAAAAGTTTATTACAGAATTTTAACACGTGTATAATTATAATCTATAAATAGTAATTCAATGATCTCAAATCGTTACAGTTCACGAGCTATAAGGGGACAGATATGTTATTTTATACTTTTTGCGTATTATTTTTAAGATAAAGTACCTAATTAGTGTAACTAGACAATAAAGTATTTATAAAATTTTGAAATTTTTTTTATTATATAAGCAATCCAAACGAGAAAAAAGTAGATAATTTCTAATTGTATATAAATACTCTTCTCTTTGTACCCGATAAAATAATTTTATCTTATTTTGTGGCAGTCAATGTCATTATTTAGAATTAATTTTATTTAACTCAAATTTACTCGTTAATTTTATTAATATGTCCAAATTTATCATTGCAAATATAAATTTAAATGTATATTTGATGAAGTTTCTTGTTTTGACTGTACCGATTGTATAGACAAAATCGACTAGCAGAACATAATATGCCCGGCTGAGGCAGAGTGTCAGATAATCCCAGTAAAGACACACCCAGTTAAAGCGCAAGCCTTACTATCTGATCAGTTTTTCTGGGATGGACTGAGACATTTATACTTGTTATCCTTTCTAAGATAACTCCCCCTTGAGCACATCTATGTTAAATTCCCTGATAAAATGTTATGGACTCAAAAAATCTCATTAATTATCATCGAATGACCCAAAAGATTTACAAGAGTTTTTAAAATTATTTTTAGCTTGTTATATTTGTTTTTTGAAAATTACTTGTACTTTTTAATCAAATACACTTTTCTTTTAAAACAATCATTACTTGGGACCTTCTCCAAATGTTTATTGCTATAAAAGATCAAGCGTTATTACTAAAGTTTTTAACGATTGATTTAAATAAACATCAACTAATATGATAAAATTGTTTCAATGATACTTAAAATGTTTAGTAAGTTCTCCAAAAATGTTTACTTTACAGGTTTCCAGAAAATAAATATATGAAAAATAATTCAAATTTTGATTAATGTGGGAGTGTAGGGAACGCAAGAAAAGGTCAGTGCTTTTGCGATTTTTATTGCAAAACTTTTTTTTTGCCTAAATAACTCAAATATTTTTTCCAGTAGAAACACAGAGTTTAATTTTCTTCACATGAGAGTATCAACAGATCTTGAATATCTGTCAAGTGTGTTCTATAATGTAATGACAACTTTGTATCGTCATTAAAAAAGTTTCTCATCAAATTCCAATAATGATCATAAAAGATATTCAAGAGATGTTGATAACTCTATGTAAATAAAGCTAAACTCTAAGTTTCTACTGGAGGTATATTTGATTTTTTTTTGCCCAAAAATATTTTGTGATAAAAACTGAGAAAACACATACCTTTTCTTCGAATCCCTGCACTCCTACCTTAATTTCATCTGAAGTAACTGCTACATTGAACACGAACATACCAAACCACGAGGATAAACCGGGTTAGTAAAATGGCAAGGATTCTAATTTTAACTCACACGTAAACATTCATTTTTTGAGCATGAACCAGACATTATAATTAAAACAAACGTATCTTTTTGTTCTCTTGTCACTATTTTGTATCGTTGACACTAAATGGTCCAAAATGTTAGTTTCTTTAGAGCTTAGTTATGAATGTAGTTCCACCAGTTTTAATAGTAAACGCATCTCGAACATCCAATTATAGTTTCACGATGGCGCACTCTGTTTCACACGTAATAGACTTTGACTCATAGTTGTTGTTCGCATCATACGCAACTCTCCGGAAGACGGTTGGCCATCAGCCGCTCCTTGATGGCCGTGCCGTTCAGTTCGGGGTCCACGACAGTTGTCTGGCCCGTCTCCAGGGTCACGTGACTTCCACTACTCGTGCTGACCGGTAGCCTGAGGTCTTTGGGGCGGTGCTCCCACGAGTACGAGGGGACAGGCTGCGCGTACTGGTGGAGCTGTAAAAAAATAAAATAAACACAAGGTTAGAGACAAATATACATCATCTTCAGAGAGATTCTAGTCCAAGTGGACCATTCGTCACAGACTGATTCGGTCACTGATTTGTTAAATGAATGAATACGATTTGAAAGAAGATACATTCTTCAGATATTTACCACGCCATAACAAGATAAAGAGAGAAATAAATTGTTAGTAAATAGTCTATAGCTATTATAGCAATTAATATCCAACTTAGGTGCCCGATAGAGGAATATACTAAAAGTTTACGGAGCTACAGAATATGTGACTAAAATAAATGTGAGTTTTCTTATCATAATATTATGAACAAGAGTTTTTAGAGGTACTATTAATTGTCAAGTTGTTAGAGTTTCAAAATTAATCCTATTTAAAATAATCATGGTTTTGTCAAAATAATTGTGTCTCACATATTAAATTTATCATATTTTTACAAGCTAAATTTATTTTCAGTGCGCATTCTAGAAAACTATGTTTCTGTAGCGTAAGTGTACATTATATATACCTAATTTATTGACACTGTCCAATAACACGAATATAAGAAACACGACTAGAAGGTGTATTATGTGCCATTTAAATGGACACAGCCTTCTTCAGCTCTCACCAATGATTTTAAAATGGCTGTTCTCAAAAATGATTTTAAAAAAAATGACTATTTATTATAGTCTGACATGCCACAGAAAAATAAATTGGAATTTGATTCCCGGTCTGGTGTAATAAGGGTGTTTTATTATTAAATGTTTTACCACGAAAATTCGGGTGCATTTACCCTATATTCTACCTTCCTTGTCCCTAATTGAATGGTTTAAATACGTGGAAAGCCTGGACGTAAAACCCCACAAGGGCTACTATAAATATCTAATGATGTAAAGAGAGAAGAGAGGCAATTAAGAAGAAACTAACCGCAGGGAAGGAGATTAAATTTAAACACCTTCGTTTGAAAACCATCCCTGGCTCTGGGCCAGACAGGCACTTTAGTCAATAACTGCTAACTGACTGGACATCACACTCTTATGCTCCATACACAAGGAAAAAAGGTTTTCATACATAATTCATTAAACTACTATGTGAATGACTAACTAACTTACCATGGGAACTTTTGTAAAAACTAGAAGACTATAACATAAACTTGTGCCTAATTTGGTAGTAACGATGTTAAAGTACAAAAGCATGTGCAGAAGAAATACAAGTTATCAAACATTAAGAAATTGGACCATTTCTTATAATTAAAACAAAATAATCATATTTGTTTCAGAAAAAAAGAAAAAAAAAAAAAAACGAAAAAAGTGTGATGGAAGTTTGTTTTAGAGACATATTTAAAATTCAAAACATATAACAGTTTGTTTTAAAATAAACATTAAACTTTTAACTATAAATACACAAAATATTTTATGCGGAGAGGTTTTTTTTTGTAACATAAACTCAACTTCTCAACAAAAAGATAAACAAAATTAATGTATTTTCCATAGTAGAAACTTCGCTGGATAAGGTGGGTTGGAAGCGGACGCGAGAAATGGCCAGTGTTCTTGTAGTTTTTATTGATAAATATCTTTATTTAAAAAATAAATAAAATGGTGCTCCAGTATAAATATAAAGATTAATTTTTATTCACATGGTGACCTTAACAGTTCCTTAATATCTGTCATGAGCATGGTGGCATTATCTAACAAACTTTTTAAATCAAGATAAAAATGTTGTCATTAAATTCCAGAACATACTCGTACTTGACAAATATTCAAGAAATGTTGAGATCACCATTTGAAGAAAATTAAATTCTATTTTTGTACTGGAGAAATATTTGCTTTATTTTGGCTATAAAAATGTATTTTCATAAAAAAAAAGGTTAAGCTGTTTTAGGAAAGTGTGTGTGTGTGTGTGTGTGTGTGTGTGTGTGCGCGCGCGCGTGTGTGCATATTTCCTAATACATTTTCGAGAGGTTAATAAACGGATTTTTAACAGTAAAATTGGAAAGATTTTACCAACCAAAAAATACAAATTATACAAAAGTAATTATTTATTAAATGTTGTTTATAGGCTTATATTAAGTTGATGGGATTAATAAATTTATATTTGGCCAGTGATGCCAACTGATGGTCAGATCTGACCGTTGGGATGAAATACTTGGGAACCCATTAATATAGACTATTGATTTGCAGGTGGTCTCGAGGTAAGCCAGGGCTATGAGGGTCTAGTACCACATTTAACTCTAATACACTATTATCTAGTATCGTTAGCTTAGACGTAAAATGCATATGTTCCGGTTTGCCACCGAGGGGGATTATAGTTCGAATCCTGGTTGCGTGTACTAAGGGTATAATTTATCCCAAATCAATTTCCTATCTAACGCAATTGCGGGTATATTTAATCTAAATTCAAACTTCCCTACGCCTATCCCATCAGTATTAATTAATATGCGTAGATTTCGGATGGGCATTAGGATGCGGTGCATATTATAAAAAAGTAGAGCTGGGCAGAATTTTTTATTTCTCAAATCCTAATCTCTAATACTAATCTTGAATTTTATTTTAAATTTCGAATACAAGTTCGAATCCTCGAATCTTTAGATACGTACAATTTTATTAAATAAAGAAAATATTTAAAATATATTATAAAAAAGTGTCTTACACTGACAAATGATACTTTTTGTTATGACTATTACGACATAAACCTTAAAGAGAACACTTATTTTCGCAAATTGATTATAGACCTATAAATAAAATTTGTTCTTTTTTGTGATTTTGTTAATCTCAAAAATATACACATCTATATAGGTCATTTTACTATAATTTTTATTTGAACTCATGTTATACATAATTTTATTCTAGATACCTTTATTGAGATTTTCAAGAGTCTCTGATCTCTCAAATACCATAAGAATTGAGGATTTGAGAGCCCCATCTTTAAAAAATGTCATCCTACCTAATTTTGTATCCATTGATATTAGTCTCGAACAAACACTTGACCAATAGCAGATTTTAACTTGAAGCTCAATGTCTCATTAATCTACTAAACACTAAATATACAAGGTCTGGATTCAAACCCCAACCTTCTCATCACCGAAATTCCAGGCTGTACTATAATTACACATTTGTCCGCGTGCTAACTGATGCGGGTTATGTTGTCTGCTCTACTCTAACTTTTTGTATTTATTTTAAGAGTTTTTTCTTGGCTGACTTTACAATACCATTTACATTTTAGGCTGCAGTTATGTGTTTAAAATTATCTTAACTGTAGCTATCCATTTTACCCGTACAATCATGAGGGTGCATTTCCTCTAAATTTATCTCATCATCATTACCACTTGAATTAGGTTTGCTTATTAATTATTTGAGGTATTTAGCTCGCAATTTTAGAATAAATTAATTATATCAAACGTGACTTACAAACTGACTTAATTCTAGAATAAGGACAGCCCCCTGTGTCCGGCCATCAATTTTTATTCATCCCTTTGAAAGGGGAGTCCTCGATTTCAGCAATGACGATCTTGCCGGGAATAAAACCCGAGACTCTTAATTCAGATTAAATAAGTAGCACCAACTTAAAAAGGTGTAGGACCTAGTATTAATTCGTGAATAATCCATACATTAAATATACAAGTAATAAATAAATACACTGGAGAGTCTTTGAAAAAAAAAAGTTACTGATTAAACTTTTTTTTGGTCGAGTGTTAAAGTTAAGAAATTATCCTCAAATTGTGGTATTTTTAAAAAATGGAAATGGCATTTATGAGGCTTTAAAAACACTAAAACAAACCTCAATTATTTCATAATTTTATGTTATAGTGCTGTCAAAAAGACTATTTGTTTTAGCAAGACTATATTTATGTAACTAACCTTTCCTTTGTTCTCTAAAATTTGGCTTAAAACTTCGCTGAAAATGAGCTAATTTCCACATCTCATGAAATTTAAAGAATTTAGGATGTTAGTTTTTATTTATCCTGTAGGGGGGACATGTTGATTATTTTTACCTCCATTTTGGCGTGAAACTTTTTGAAAAACACAAAACACTTCTTAAATAATGGAAGATTTATCGACGTTTGCAACGCGTCTCAGAGCTTCAGTAGGCGGTGGGAATATAGGAATCGCGAGAAAAAGGAAGTGTTTTTGCAATTTTTATAGCAAAACATTTATTTTGGTCAAAATAAATAAAATATTTTGCTAGTAGCAACATAGAGTTTAATTTTATTCCCATGGTGATATCATTAGTTCTTGAATATCAAAATCTGTCATTACATTCCAGGACACCCTCGACAGTTATTCAAGAACTGTTGATCTTACCAGGTGAAGAAAATTAAACTCTCTATTTTTAGTGGAACAATATTTTATTCATTTTGACAAGTTTTGCTATAAAAACTACAAACTCACTGTATTTAATTCGCGTCCCTTGCATCCCTTACCTTAGATTGGGACATCGAGATCTAAACGCATTTAGTCTAGTTCTTCCACTGAGTCCTTCGATTATTTTCATGGCTATCTCCGACTCTTATCTCCTCTTGTTCTGCTTCTCCTCTGCAGTTCTATCAGATGCAAGGAAATAGCGCGAAGCCAAAATGTGAATGACGGTATCGAGTAGGGATAGCCAATCCGGTCTTATTGTTGACTTCGGGAAGTAACAACAAAAGAAATGGCTTGGAGTAGCCCCTCATTCTCGTACTATTGTACAGTTAGATTGGGAAAGGGTGGCTTGAGGGGGGTGGGGGGGTCAGAACATTACAGATTATTGGACTGACGAGATATATCCACCACTGCCCTCTCGAATAGCCCTTACCTTATTTTTTGGTAGAATATTTGAAAATGGTTAAAGTCGTAGATAATTCTAACAAAATATTACGTTTTACAGTCCAATTTTCATAGGTAAACCTTATCAGACAGTTATAAAGATTACTATATATACTTTTACATAATTTTATACATAAGCCAGGTAATGATATCTGAAACTGTAACTTTTGATAGATAATATCAAAACCTAGGGAATAACACTAAATATATATTTAAATGCTACCAATTTTGCCCACAATTTTTTTGTATTCTTTAAAGTTCCTTCGTATGTAAATTAGACTGTATTTTATTAAAAAACTGTATTTGTACTTAGAGAGGGAAATTCAGGGAGCAAATCTTTTAACAATTTTAGCAATGAAAGCTGAATATAAAATCAATGAAGAAAATAAAGTTCATCACAAAAGGACTCAATACAGAAAAGACTCACATATAAACCCCTTAAAATTACATTCTAATATGAGTGATAAGTTAACCATCAAACAGTAAAAAATTGTGGATGAAAGGGAATGCCATTCTTCTCAGTAATCCACGCATAAAGATTATTATTTTATAACTTACTTTAATTTTGTCTAAAATTTACTCATCCAACTGAGTCACATATCCAATTCCCGTTTTTACAAAACATGCAATGTCTCTGTACATATTACAGTAATAATCTGTATGCGAAATGTGGAATTTTAAAATTATGTAGCTTACGAAACACATTTTCACTTTCTCCTATTAAAAGAAAGTATTGTAATAGTGAAAATTTAAAACCTCGAGATGATGATTTATCCTCACGTTTTATGTGTGTCCGAATCCAAAAAGCCAACAATAGTGTCTGTCCCTCTATCTGTTTCCAGCCACAAATATGAAAATGTTGTATGTATTTTGTCTAAACTTGATATCTATATGTTATAGGGCAATGACTCAGGACTTTTATTTTGTTTTTGACCCTATCACTCAAATGAGGGGTAGTTTACTAATGAGTTTTTTAATTTTTTTTAAAATATATAACTGGGGAGTGTTTGACATGATAAAATTAAACTTTAAAATATTGGGGGAAGGGGGGCGGGAATTTGTTTTTTTAATTACAAATTTTTTGAAAAACTTAGATTTTTTAAAATATATATATATATTTATATATATATTTATATATATATATTTATAATATATAATATATATATTATAAATATATATATTATATATATATATATTATATATATATATATATTAATATATATATATATATATATATAATATATATATATATAAATATATATATTTATATATATATATATATATATTTATATTATATATATATTTATATATATATAAATATATTATATATTTATATATATATAAATATATATATATTTATATATAATATATATATATTTATATTTATATATATATATATATATTTATATATATATATATATAAATATATTATTTATATATATATTTATATATATAAATATATATTTATATATATATTTATATATATATATTTATATATATAAATATATATTTATATATATATTTATATATATATTTATATATATATAAATATATATATATAAATAAATATATTTATATATATAAAATATAATAAATATATATAATAATATAAAATATAATAAAATATATATAAATATATATATATATATAAATATATAAACTTACACGTCTATTCTTAAACTAACTTTAGTAGGTTATTGATACTAAAAACAAGTAATACCTCAAAAAAGTTTGAGGTCACACAAGCAATAGCTATTATGATTATTTGTTACAAATCAAACACACAATTGCGCTAGAATTTTTTCTAAACGCACATGTTTAAAGAAGAGAAAATAAAAATATGCCACCATTACTGTTTACTTATAGTAGTCCTAGTGATAGTCTTAACTCTGTTTGCTAACTAGTTTCAGTGGCCACATGGTCCAAGGCATTTCTCTCACGATATACTAGACTGCAAAAGACGGGTAGATAAGGGTTCGATTTCAACCGGTTGTATTGATAGTGGTTTTTCCGAAATTGTTTCGCCTTTTTCCTCCACGTAAATGTGGGTGTACTTCCTCTAAATTCAACCTTCCTAATTCTTAGCATAATAGTATAGTTAGTACATATCTATAACCCACACGGGTAGTAAGACGTGGTGCTAAAAATCTGTTTTTATTAGTCTGTCATTATTGGATTCAATGTTGGACATAGCTATTCGCAAGTTTCTCTCCAAATGTTCATCAGACGGGAACGAACCCTTGATTTAATCTGTTTCTTCAAAGAAAATGACTGTTCTCTTAAGTAGGTGTCACTGAATAATATTGCAATTTTTAGTGGATGATTGATAATTGCTTCCATTTCTTTAGGCAAGTAATTTTTTTTAAATAAAAATCCAGTAGATAAACTTCTGAAAATTTTGCCTTCAATTCAAAGTTACATTTAAGATCAATTAGCTCTACCTGGAAATCGGATGATGCAAAACAAGAAAATTTGATAATCTTAGTGGATTCCAGAACACAATTTTAAATCATGTTGACCTCTTGTGAGCCGCATAAAGTGAAGTTCACCGCATGTGGCCCGTGGGTCGCGTGTTGTGCACATCTGTAATAGACCATGCGGCCACAGAAGCGGGTCTAGCTGTAATAGACCATGTGGCCACAGAAGCGGGTCTAGCTCTAATAGACCATGCGGCCACAGAAGTGGGTCTAGCTGTAATAGACCATGCGGCCACAGAAGCGGGTCTAGCTGTAATAGACCATGCGGCCACAGAAGCAGGTCTAGCTGTAATAGACCATGCGGCCACAGAAGTGGGTCTAGCTGTAATAGACCATGCGGCCACAGAAGCTGGTCTAGCTGTAATAGACCATGCGGCCACAGAAGCAGGTCTAGCTGTAATAGACCATGCGGCCACAGAAGCGGGTCTAGCTGTAATAGACCATGCGGCCACAGAAGCGGGTCTAGCTGTAATAGACCATGCGGCCACAAAGTGGGTCTAGCTGTAATAGACCATGCGGCCACAGAAGCTGGTCTAGCTGTAATAGACCATGCGGCCACAGAAGAGGTCTAGCTGTAATAGACCATGCGGCCACAGAAGTGGGTCTAGCTGTAATAGACCATGCGGCCCAAGAACCGGGTCTAGCTGTAATAGACCATGCGGCCACAGAAGCGGGTCTAGCTGTAATAGACCATGTGGCCACAGAAGTGGGTCTAGCTGTAATAGACCATGCGGCCACAGAAGCTGGTCTAGCTGTAATAGACCATGCGGCCACAGAAGCAGGTCTAGCTGTAATAGACCATGCGGCCACAGAAGCGGGTCTAGCTGTAATAGACCATGCGGCCACAGAAGCGGGTCTAGCTGTAATAGACCATGCGGCCACAGAAGCGGTCTAGCTGTAATAGAACATGCGGCCACAGAAGCGGGTCTAGCTGTAATAGACCATGCGGCCACAGAAGCGGGTCTAGCTGTAATAGACCATGCGGCCACAGAAGCGGGTCTAGCTGTAATAGACCATGCGGCCACAGAAGCGGATCTAGCTGTAATAGACCATGTGGCCACAGAAGTGGGTCTAGCTGTAATAGACCATGCGGCCACAGAAGCAGGTCTAGCTGTAATAGACCATGCGGCCACAGAAGCGGGTCTAGCTGTAATAGATCATGCGGCCACAGAAGCGGGTTAGCTGTAATAGACCATGCGGCCACAGAAGCGGATCTAGCTGTAATAGACATGCGGCCACAGAAGCGGTCTAGCTGTAATAGACCATGCGGCCACAGAAGCGGGTCTAGCTGTAATAGATCATGCGGCCACAGAAGCGGGTTAGCTGTAATAGACCATGCGGCCACAGAAGCGGGTCTAGCTGTAATAGACCATGTGGCCACAGAAGCGGGTCTACTGTAATAGACTATGCGCCACAGAACAGGTCTAGCTGTAATAACATGGCCACAGAAGCGGTATACTGTTATAGAGCTATGTCACAAATAAATTACTCTTATAAAGAACTAATTATTGACATTTCATAAAGATAAATATTTAACAGATCTAGGGTTTATACAGACAGTTAAATGGTAACTGACTTTTACAGACCATCAGTGATTTAAAGTGTCTGTCCCATAATGCATGAAAATATTGCCCCCTTTAGCCAATTTGTGAAAATTTGATACATATTATCTGCACATTTTATCGTGCCATTGAAATTTCTAATTTCTCTTTCCACAAAATATTTTTAAGAAAAGTAAAAATTGTAGAATATAACGAGCCATTATAAATAGCACTTTTATAAAAACAGATTGACTATATAATTTTTAGATGAAAAATGTATCAAGTATGTTAAGACATCAGTATGGTAAGAAAATGATTATTCTTTTTTACGTATTGTTAAAATACTCAACATCAAATAGTATTTCCCTACCTCTTTTATGTAAATATGAAACATGCGAATATTCAGGTTGGGTATTAAGATGCGATGTAAAAAACAAACAATTATTGTTAGATCTATTCCACAGCACTTTCCGAGTTCATCGCTTTCAATTAAAAGAAACACCTGCCAGTCCTACCTACAAGAAGACGGGTCAAAACGATAACCGACATATCGTCGAATGGAACTTTTATTTCTACTCGTTGAACTAGAAGTATTTTCTATTGAAGTATCGGGAATATGGCAAACAGTGCGCGCAACTGAGAGTGTTTTGTTTGTTTTCGGAAGTTCATCTCTTTGTTTGCCTTTGTTTTTGTTTTTCTATGGAGCGAAAGAATTCTACAGAAAGCTATAAACTATCTATCTCTATATTTGTTAGGAGACAAAGTTAAAAATCAATAAAAGATAAATAAAGTGCGCGAAAGACGTGAATCTACGAAGTACTTGAGGACAGAAAAGACCCAATTGACTCGCTTTCCAGCATTGTTTGTTTTGGACTGTCGCTTTAGTCTTGGATTCTTAAAATAGGAGACACGAAGATAATCGACATAAACAGGAGACACCAAGGAAATAAATATAAACAGGTGGGACCAAGGCAACCAAATATAAATAGGGAACCCTGATACAATCGATATAAATAGGGGATAACAAGGCAACCGATATAAATAAGCAGCACCAAAGATATCTATATAATCAGGTGACACCAAAGTAACCAATATAAATAAGGGACAATAAGCATATATAAATAGGAGACAGCAAGGCAACTTATATGTGAAAAAATTCTGCACAGTATACAGGTAAAATGTAGATTTAGGGTAAAGTTACTAAAAAAACAAATATCAGCACACGACCTACAAATTACCTTAAATATTTACAGGAAAAATATCAACTCGACTACATTCATTTATGAAGTCAGTTGTATGAATACGATGTGTTTTGCAATGTAAGGCGTGGTGCGGCCGAAGGAAGCGCAAGTATTCTTACAGTTTTTATAGAACTAATTTTTTTTGGCCAAAATAAATCAAATATTTCTCCAGTAGCAACATAGAATTTAGTTTTCTGCAAATGCTACATAAACAGATCTTGAATATCTGTCAAGGGTGTCCTGGAATTTTGTCACAACATTTCTCTTTATTTAAAAAGTTTTGACAAAATTCCAGGACATCCTTTACAGATTTTCAAGATCTGTTGATATTAGCATGTGCATAAAACTAAACTCTATGTTACTACTGGATAAATATTTTATTTATTTTGGCCAAAAAATTTATTGCTATAAAAACTGTAAAATTACTCGCGCTCCCTTCTGCCCACGTTAAGCTAGAACACTACGCATAATAACCCAAGACTATTTACTAATGGAATAGCTACTCCTATATAATGGTAAACACCTGATTCGAACCAGGTTCCCCTATACTTCTGTCTATCCGCATCATTGAGCACAGGGCGTTAATCTAATCTGGTCTAGTTTTCCAGTGACATTAGCATTGGGGTTGGAATCCCATGGGTGTATTGAGGTGTTTCTTCCTAAATTGTTCCAACTCTTCTCCACATGCTTTTGGTATATTTTTCTGGTTTTACTTAAATCATCTCTATCCCATCAGTGTGAATATACAGATAGTCCCAAGATGGATAGAAATTCATGGTGAACGTAAAAAATAAATCAATGACACATAATTTCTCTATTTTATGTGCTATTTCTCTATACTATTTTAGTTTGAAAAAAAATCTTCAAAATAATTTTTTGTTAACTTCCCCTTAAAATGTTTTACTCAAAATAAAAAATGTATTATTTTATTAATAATATGAAACACTCCTCAGATTTGAATTTCAAACAAAAGTGTTCAAGCCATTTTTAAAAACTTCAAATTTTCAAAAATATGTTGTAAGTAAAGATGCACTAAAATGATTTATTTTTAGAAAAACCAATAATATATTTTTAATTATCATTAAAATACTACACAGATACCTATTTGAGCAAAATTATTGTTAGAGCTATTATTGAAATCTTCAAATTTTCAAAAATACATTAATACCTTTGAATAAAATTGTTTCTAAAAACGAGTATAAAGTGTGATTTTTCCTATACAACCTAGATTCCATTCTAAACCAAATACCTAAAACTAAATTTCAAAATATTTCAAACTTTAAGATATTTTTAGCATAGGAAACTATCTTTCAATAGTTTTTTTCTGAAAATCAAGTACACACTGCTATTTTCCTGTAAAACACACCTCAGATATCTATTTTGAATAAAATCCTTTGCTCATTTAAAAAATTGAATTTTCAAAAATCAGTCGTCAGTTAAAATACCATCAATTCTTGGGACTAAAATCCTTTACTCTTTGACCTTGAGGTAGGACATCCTATGAATTAAATTAATATGTTTTGTGTGTTTTTGGTTTTCTGTGTGTGTTTTTATGCCCAATTCCCAAAACCAAGAATCCAAAAAGCTGAAACTTAGCAAATGTACTTAGAGTTAATCTTGATGAGAAGTAGGTAAGACCTTGACGTCCTTGGCATGAAGAATAAGCAAATTGGTTAATAATGATATTACAGGAATTATTGTTTATAATATTCATCTTATTCGTATTTGGATTTGAAATTAAGGAATTAAACATATTATCTTAAATTCAAGAATAATTACAGACATATCTCATCTTGAAATTTCCCAAGAGAAATTACAGGACATATCTCATCTTGAAATTCAAGGAGAAATTACAGGACATATCTCATCTTGAAATCCAAGGAGAAATTACAGGACATATCTCATCTTGAAATCAAGGAAAATTACAGGACATATCTCATCTAATTAGGATACAGCATATTTACGAATTAGGAAAATTAAACAATATTTGAAATCAGGAAATTACAGGACATACTATCTTAAATTCAAGAGAATAAGACATATTCATCGAATTAGGAAATATAATATAAATAAAGTCACCAATTTGTACAGCTTGATCGGTTGTTTCTGTATTAAAAATAGTTTGTAAAACGTGTTTCTTTGGCAAATAAAAATCACACAAATAACTTTCCACATCTTTATTTAGTTTTACCTTAGATTTACATGAATAACTATTCTGACAAACAAATGAATTTACCCATTTAAAAGATAGCTAAAACGCAAGAGTTTCAACGAAATTGTAATTTTTTTGAAGTTGTCGTGAAATGTGCACCTCATGCATATTTATTTTTAACTTTTATAGAATATATTTCAGCCTAACGTCTTAGACCACTTGATTCCCAATACGGGTAGTTACAAAACCAAGAGACTGGAAAGCTGAAAGGTCAAGATATTTTTCCTACTAAGGTGTAGACCTAAATATATTTATTGTGAGTCTGAGCCTTACACTGATTTTGAACCAGTACAGGTATCTCTAAAAATAAGAAAATGATAAAGCTGACGTTTTTCATAGGATTACGTACATAATCAACTTTTAAAGGTGTGTTCCTTTGTTGTATTATATAGTTTTTATTTGCGAGTTGGACACTTTAAACAAATGAGCAATGTTTTGGTAGCTCCAAAACAAAAACATATTTATTACGAGCTATTATAAGCCTATAATTAAGACTGTTCAGCCACGTGTGCAGTTATCTCCAAAACTTAGAAAAAAGAATAAATGGAGCTGGCATAGGCTTACTACTTAAGAAACTTTATAAAGTACATCACCGGCGTTCTTATCTTTACATTTGCATGTTTTTCAAGCTTGACACCTTAAAAAAGTGAGCACTGGTTTGGGTAGCTTCAAAACTATCACACATGCAAACTGAAATTTGGCATGTATGTGTGTATGTGAAGATCAGGATGTGTCCCTCAGGATTATTTTAAAAAAAATCTTATATTGAGAGTCTCATGCCCTATACCTGTTTCTAGTAATTTTAAAACAAAGAAAACTAGAAATATGAAATTTAGCATCCATACTTAAGGAAACTTTAGTGTGTGCATCTCACTTTAAAAAAATCTCGGTGGGCCTTAGAACCCTTGACCCACGAGTCATGATTTAAAAACAAACAAACAAGAAACATAGAATATATAAATTTGACATTAGCCTAGAATTAAGTTAACTTTAATTTTTGTTTTTATATATTATGAGAGCGTGGCATCTTAAAGCACTTGATTACTGGTACGATTAACTCCGAAATCAAGGAGTATACAAATTAGATATTGGTTATTTATTCTTAGAACTAATTGTGGAAGAATCAACTTAGTATTATTTTAATTTTAGCTCATAGCTATTGAAAGTTTAGTTCCTAGACTACATGAGCACGGGTGTGGATTTTATAAAAAAACATCAAACCTATAAGTTAAAATTTTAATAAAAGCTATATTTTAGGAAAATCGAGGGTGTGCGACTCAGGATAATTTTAACCTTTACATATAATTTTATTTCTGACCAAATAGAACGTTTCATGCTAACTGTTCATCAAAACTTCATACAGTTAAAGTTACGATTTGGCTGTATAAAAAAGTAATTTATCCTAGAAAACTCAATAGACTACGATATTAAATTAATATTTACTATCTTAATATGTTACAGCGTTAAGACTTTCATACTGTGATAAATTGTTTGTGCTGTAATACGCTATCCAAAAATAATTGCTCTATGTTAGATACGTGACTATTGAAAATAAATTCGATTTGTTTTCTGTCCAAATTTATCACCAAATAAAAATCTCAATCATAAATGCAAATACATTTCTCAAACCAGCTAACTTCACCCGGGGAAAGCAAGGCACTTGTATCTAGTAAGCCTATTACAAATAAATATCAGTTTTGAATAAGATGCATCAAACCGTTTTGACTGTAGCCTCAGGTACAACAGACCGAATTGCAATACCCCTTTTATGAGTTTGGGGACATATCATATATCATAATATCAAAGTAAACCATTTTGTGGTTAAAAAAATTTTCTATATGAGAAAAAAAAAATGTGTTTGATCACTCTAACCACTTAGCTAAAAGGAAAATAAAATGTTGTATGTGTTAAGAATACTAGGGAAGGTTTCACGCTCAATTCTTGATTTTGTGGGAAAATATTAAACTGGTTATATTAATGTTTCCTCTTTAAATAGCTTGAATTAAAGGCTGGAATAAGACTAGGCCCTGTGTCTGTTTAAAATTAAGTTAGTTTGTAAGGTCATATGTCTTATATATACAGTTGTTTCAGATAGCTCACATCGAGTAATCATCAATATAAACGGCCAATGCAGTCAGCTGGGAATCGAACCAAAGCACGAAATCTTGTCAGAGCTTAGATCGCTGGCTATCAGCCAATCCTTCCACTATCCTCTTTAGTCTCAATCGCATTAGGCCCATGAGGTACAAGACAGGACAATACACTTTTTTTTTTATTAAAGTATACAAATACATATTCCCATCTTCATTTTCTTCAATCCATGCGATCTTTTTTTTTTGTTATTAAATTATTCAGTGGGTACTTGGATTATATGAGGTCGCGTTATAACGTAGGCAAAGTGTAGGTCAAGGGATTTTCCAATCTCGCGAAGGAGTATTACTATAAACAATCCACTTCTCGCCTTGTAAACTTCTTATGAAACTCCTCCAAACAGTGGCATAAAGCAAGTTTATGACGTCATTAGGTAGCGGCGCGGGGAGCGGGCTTGCAGGTAATAGTTTGGCTTGAAGCGCGTAGGCTGGATTAAAGGAGAACCGTAACGATATAGCATCTTTTTTACTTTGGTTCGTGTACTTTTATAAACATAAAACTTACAAACTGACATCCTTAAACCGTACGCTGAGATTTGGCGCCTAGAAATGTACTAATTTAATAGCAGGACGAACTTATTAACAAACGGTACAGTCTGTTTTCAATAGGAATAAACTTTCTGAAGGTTATTAGAGTTAATAAAACCCTAAAGTATATTTAAAATTTTTACGTAAAGTTGTGTGATCAGATTCTTACTATTTGGCAAAGATTAGAGAAAAAGTTTAACAGATCTATCTATTTTAAAAAGGCTTTTGATTCAGCGAACATAAACAAATTAAGTAATATGATAAAAAAAACTTGTAAAGTTAATTGAGTTATGTTTGATTGATAATCTAAAAGTTGTTCACTTCGAGAACATGATATAAGGATTAATTCTAAGTAAGTGCATTGGTATATTGTGACATACGAATGAAAATTAATTTACTATGTGTATTGAAGTCTGGGTAGAGTTACCATTGCACTCAGTTGGGAAATGTAGTCCCAGCCTATCGACTAAATAGTTTACTAGACTTGAAATATCACCAACATTGTTGCTACCCAGTGGCGGTCCCTTCGGGAAGAACTTTACCCCACCGACCCCTTTTTATATATTATATATATATATATATTATATTTAAATTTTCATCCCTCTGATATGATTGAATATGAATCTTGATGGCGTTGCGTCACACTACAAATAGCTTTTCAGGCATCCAATTTTCAAACATTTTTCAGGGATTTTTATAGGAAACATACTTTTGACTACCAAAATCGATTGCAAGTTACTAAAATTTGGTATTATAGAAATAAGTTTTATTCAATTTGTTATTTAGAAAGTTCATAAAAAAGTCATCAAAACCTTTCAACAATACTTCCCATGGATTACTGTATAGTTCCGCTTTACATTATTGAATATACTAAGAATGTAAATACAATATGGTAGTATTTTTATTTCCGCCATTGTGGTAACATGACTTTCCAGTTTTCAGATGAAAATCAAATGATTTCAAAAAGTTTAATTTTTTTTTAGTGTCCTGGTTAGTACCATTCCTAATAGCTTTTAGAGGTTTCCAATTTTAAAAATATTTCTGGTAGAAAACCACTTCAAATATATTCTAGATACAACTAATTTAAAAACAAAATGGGCAAATATAGCCTATATACCTATTAAGGGCATATAATTTTCAAAAATTTGTAGACAGAGAACTATTGAAAACTACCAATTTATTTATTTTACCATAACCTTTTGGAAATAATAAAAGGCATCAGTTGCCTCTTGTTTGCATTTGAGGAGGACTTCAGGATAAAAAAATCTTTTTATAACCTGCCATTATTTCTTTCCCCAAATATGAGTATTCTACACTTCATCTTAACTTTTATTTCCTAACGCGACTTCATTCAAAAAGATTAGCAGATAGCCTTGGCGAGTAGTTTGATGTAGCAAAGGTGGCCCACGGTCTAACCTGTCGAAACTAACATTTTTGTAAAATTCAAATATCGCAAACAAATATTTTTAAACCATATTTATTTCTAGTTTTTTTTATTATATGAATATTGTCGTTTATTCTGTGGCTCATAGTTTTTGCTCTAAACATAAAAACAAAATGCAAAATAAGTTCATGCATTTTAAAATTAAAACGTGATACAACATTTTTTTTGGAGTCACCATTGTGATATACTAATTTCTGAATTTTAGTGGTTTTACAACCTCTTTTTAATATCATTTTTACATAACTAATAAAATAAACGTTAGCATTGTCTAATTATAAAATCTTAATCTAATTTATTCAATTTAATTTTAGCACCACATCTTACTACCCGTTCGGGTTATACGCTTAAGTACTAATTACACTAATGGATTAGGAAATGGGAAGGTTGAATTTAGAGGAAGTGAACCCGCATTTGCTGGAGGGAGAGTGGAAAACCATTTAGGAAAAACCACCTCCAGTTCACCCGATCGAGATTCGAACCTCGATCTCCCCATCCTCGATGGTCTGACTCAACACGACTGGCACGTTAGCCAACTACGCCACCGAGGCGGGTCAAAAATCTTAATCATTATTTAAAGCTTTCATTAAGAGTTTAACGGAGGTCTACTTCTATTCATTTTTAATTACCATTACTGAAAAATGAAAACAAAATGAACAGCGAGAACATGTACAAAATAATTTACTTTATTAATTTTTCTTTTAATGTAATATTTATTTAGTTTTCTATTTATTTACTTATTTTTTCTGTCATTAATCCATCAATGAGCCTTGGCTTGAATTGGGATGTTACAATATACTTGGATGTGGGGTTGTTTAGAATTTACAAGAATATACAGTGCATATTACTATTTGACTTACTAGCTTAACAGTGCAATTGGTTCAAGATTATACAATATATATATATGTAACAATTATTAGCTATAAAATAATTAAACTTTACAATGCGGGTGACCTGGTGGTCTAGGGGTAAGGTGTCAGACTTCGGTGCTGAGGGTCCGGGGTTCAATCCTCGGTCCCGGCACAGATTTATCTGATTGCCAAATCCTTCCTTAACCTCTGACAAGATGTGTATTAATCACAACTTGTGAATGTGAGGAATGCCAGGCCTCCACCGTGGTTCGGATTCCACGTTAAACTGTAGGTCCTCCATTTCATCTCACAATCACCCTACCATTACACATTAGCGTAAGTACGTATAACCCGAACGGGTATTAAGACGCGGTGCTAATAATAATAATAATAATAATAATAATAATAATAATAATAATAATAATATAATAATATAATAATAATAATTTACAATGCGACCACTCGCAACATTGTATTGGATTTAATCCTAAATTTTCATCTACGCTTATTTTTATTTAATATATTTTCTAGCTTGTGCGATATTTGCACACATATTTCACAAACCGCAGCTCGAAATAATATTTTACACGACGCCATTTCAATAAATGAAACAGTAGCTAATTAGTTTCATCATGATCGTCATGATTAATAACATATTTGAACTAATTGCTTTAATTTTAATTTTAATGACACGTGAGAACTCGCCTTAAAAGCCCGCACCCTTCCCTAATGCACGTGCATCTCACTTTACTCGCATAACGGAATTTTAGAGATTAGTCACGTCATTACATTCAAACAAAAAGATGTCAAATTCACCCCTCTTTCTTTTCAAAACAATGTTTCTAAATAACAACCAGTAACTGGCAAAACTAGTGACACCTGTTGGTAATTACAGCAACTAAAATATCCTAAACAACCCTCAATCTCCACCCCGTTTATTGAAAAACAGTAATTTACTCAGTTTACTGTTTCCTCTGTGCAAAAGCCTACTATTCTTGCAGTTATATGTCAAACATGTTCAAATATTTCTGCTTTTCTTTTTTAATTTTTGCAATAATCCCTTTGTTTATTAAACACAAAAAAAATCCCTTTTTTCCTCTGGCTTTTTAGGTGTGTGTCAACCCTGAACCTATACAAGTGTCACGTGGCGTGAAGCATTATTTCACCTGTAGTCGCTTTATACCTTGTGAAGCCGTCTGAATGTAGGAGGAACAGAGTTTGTTGATTTTGGAATGTTAGTTATACCTATACGTTTTACCGTGTATATTACTCTCGACACTGGCGCTCCAAGCGGGATGCTGTGGTGATAAATACACGATCACTTGCAAGAATAACCCGTTACGGTATAGTATTTAATATGTTATGATGTCAGTACTACTGCCTTAGTGACTTGAGATGGGTGGAAGAGAGCAAGAATTAAGGCAGTTTTTAAATCAAATAACAATTTTGGTCAAAATAAATGAAATATTACTTGAGTAATCAAGTTTAGTTTATTTTCTACATAAAGTAGTCTAGGCAATTGGACATATACTTTTTAAATGTGGAGAAGATTTCCTGTTCGAATGCCACTATGCCCGCGAGAAATATAATATTCTGTTTAGATTGCTAAACTTTTTCCCATTGCATCTCTATATCCGTTAGGGTTTAAGTTAATGAAGTAGGAATGAAGAAGATAGAACTGAGTGGAAATCTACCCACATTTTAGTGGAAAGATAAAATGGGAAATCATTTTGTAAAAAATCATATCGGGATTCGAACGACGATTTCTCCGTCAACGGTAATCTTGTATATTGCAAAAATAACTAACGTCTTGAGTCATTCAGACACCAAAGCGGGTTGAAGAAAATCAAATTAAAGTAAATAGTGAAGCAAGGTTTTATTTATTTTGGCCCTTTCTTTTTTAGTAAAAACTGAAAAAATTGTAGATTATGTCTTTCCCTTCTAACCAACCTTAAAAAATGTTGTGTTATGGAGTGTTGCCAAGGTAGTCAGAGCTTGTTAAAGCTTTACCTGTGATATGTTATCACTAATTGGTTCCCCATTTGACTAATCATATATAGAGGCTGCTCTATACAATTCCCGTGGGAAATGATTGTTCTGTTTAATTATAACGAGTCACATCTACAGTTTAAGTTAAAACTGCTTACCTCGGTATTAATCCACGACACGCTTCTGGACTATTAAACCCAAGGAAACAACATGATCAAGGTGTATAGCGACAGTGCAAACAACTATTTTATTGTTTGCTCATAAATAAAAGATTCTTTAACGCTTTCTTGAAAAATTATCTGAATTACATTTTTAAGAAAATTGATATACATTTATAATTTCGAGTGTTTATACAAGACACATATATATTTTTACTGTAATATTACTTTAATTATATAATCTGTGTAAGTTTAGTCACATACACAGGCCAGTGGGTCGAGGCGCCAACCTCGTCTGGTCTATTGGTGTTGGGTATATAGGGGTTCGAATCCCACCACGGTGTTCTAGGTGGTCTGTTTTAAATGACTTCCTACAACTATTTAAAACCCACTTCGAAGGTCGAATGGTATGAAGCGTCACTCCGAAATACACTAGACTACCGATGAAGGAGAGATCTGGGTTGAATCCTGGTTGGGTGTAATCAGGGAGTTTTCCCCTCATTTTGGTTTTCCACTCTCCTTCCATGAAAATGCGGAGTGCACGTACACTTCTTCATACCTAGCACATTTGCGAATTTTGGACATTTTCGTATAACCCGAACGCGGGAGAGCACCGTGTCTAAAAACATAAATAAATGTATTTATTGAATATATATATTTGAATGAATATTTATATTTCAAATAAACACGAACAACAACGCAACACATCCGAAATCTAATGATCTCCCAGAAAACATACTTGTTAGATAGACACGGACATTATTAAACTTACAAACACTAATGTCTCTTTCTATTTTGCAATATTTTGGTTTGCGATAATCTATTATCGTTTGAGGAGTTTTCTGAAATTGTCTATCTATCTATGAGAGATTGCATCCCTTCCAACACCCCGTCTCCCCCCTCCCAAACCTTTTACAATCCGCTCCACGGGACAGGCACATGTCTGGAATGTTGGGACTTCGCTTAGAAATCACTACATTCTGCCCGCGATCACTGAAACTAAAAATGGAGTTTGGGGTTGTGAAAGGGTTGGGGGAAAAGAAACAGAAAGAGAGAGAGAGAGAGAGAAAGAGGTCCGGTGTTCACAAACTTTTTTTTTCTTGGAGAGTATGGCGGAGCTATCGCGCAGGCATCCTAAGCCTTTAAAGGGAAGATATATATATAAAAAAAAGTCTAAGAAACGTGGAAAAACTAGTGGAAAGTACAAAGTGAAAAGGTGGGGGAGACAAGAGAGAAAAGAAGTGAACAGTCGAATCATGAATTCCGAACTTAAAGGTGGAGTTTCCATTTATTTCTCTCGGAACAACCGGCATCTCTTTATCTGCATCAGTCCTCTGGCTGGCGAGGTGGGGATATCTAGTTTTAGTTAATATCACTTCCATGATAACGATGTATTTTCTCACGTGGATTATGACACCATCTTTGATCCGTGAGGCAGGGATTCTATCCTAACCGGATGCACATGAACCAGTTCTATTCACCATCGTGGTTCTCCTATTTATTAAACACGATTGTGCATTTCATTAGAACTCATCCACCCAATCCTCTTTGTTATATTTAATTAATTTAAACACCCACAGTTAGCCACGTGGACAAAAGACGTCGGTTTAATCTTGTCAGTTTGCTTGTGAAGAGGAGGTCGGGGTTAGAATCCCAACCGTGTGCACTTGGAATGATTGTTTCAATCCTATCTCCAGGTATGTTTAGATATATTCACCCCTTTTGTCGTGCGCCTTTAGATTTGTTATCATACATTTTGGATAGGCCAAACAAGCAATAAGATTAAAAAAAATACAATACAATTCTTAAATTAATAATTTCGCTCAACTTTATACGTACTTGTCTTTAAGATATGTCCAAACTTCGGGTACCCGTCATTTGGCCTAAAGGCATTTGGCCTAAAGTGTAGGCTAAATGCCTTTAGGCCAAATGCCTTTTAAGCCAAATGCCTTTAGGCCAAATAACTTTTAGGCCAAATGCCTCTAGGCTAAACGCCTTTAGGCCAAACGACTTTTAGGTCAAATTACTTTTGGTTTCATTTTTAGGCCAAATGCCTTTAGGCAAAATGATTTTAGGCCAACTGCCGCGTCTCCCCAAACTTCTACCTCTACCTCACGACAACAGAAAGAAACACGTAATGTATTTAAAATATTAAAAAGATTTTTTAGTAATTTTTTTAACCACCCCTCTTAATAGCGGTCCAGACATTTCTATTAAATTATA
This sequence comes from Timema podura, assembly GCA_033556935.1. NCBI lineage: Eukaryota > Metazoa > Arthropoda > Insecta > Phasmatodea > Timematidae > Timema > Timema podura. The sequence goes on along the minus strand of JAVRXN010000009.1, from coordinate 123,552,457 downwards.
TTGATGGGTAGAGAAGATGTACTTGCTCTAGCCTGAAGAGAGTTTGAGGGACAAATTTAGAGATAAAAAAACTTCAGTACATCTGCCTGGGATTTAAACTCTGACCTCTTTAGTCATAGACAAACAATTATAGAAGAGCCTGACGTTAAGTTCACGTGACCACTGATGAGGCTTTAATTGTTTGTTCAAATATAACTAACTAAGCTCATTTCAAATACCCAAATTCTAATAATAATAAAAAATAAATTTAGAGCTTCAAACTGTTCAAACTTAATTAAATATAAATGTCATTAATATTTTAAAACCAATACCATATTCATTATCAATACATAAAACTGGAAAACAAGAGTTGGATAACAAATAGTACTTCAAGTTCCTGTGAAGTCTGCTAACAAAGGATACCTTCTACACCATGGAAATTACGTCGAGGATCGCCATGGCCAAGGAAACTTGATGACTGGCAAGTTGAGTTTGAAACTGAGGAAGAAACTAACCAAATGCTAGATTTGGAGCATCGCTTGTATGGAGCAGAAACTTGGGCTCTCGGGGAGATGGAAAGTAAATACTTGGAGAACTTTGAAATGTGGTGCTGGAGAAGATTTGAGAAGCTAAGGTGGACAGACAGGGTGAGAAATGAATAAGTCCTAAGAAGAGTGGGTGAGAAGAGAACAATTTTGGATGTGATAAAGGTTGAGGGAAAGAGGATCCTAGGAGGAAGGAGGATTCAAATATTGGATAACTTGAAGGAAAGAAGAAAATTCTGGGAGCTGAAGGAGAAGGCAGAGGACAGGTCGTATTGGCGGTCTGAGTTCACTGACAAAAGGAATGAACCTGTCGTAAGATAGCAGACCATGTATATATATATATATATATATATATATATATATATATATATATATATATAAACTCTAAGGTCTATCTGAAAATCCACGTTTTAGTAGAGTTTCATTTTTTTTCTTGGTGGCATAAATGATAAGAAGACAAAATAAAACATTTTTAATAACTTAAGAATGCTTTAATTCGGCAGATATTAATGACACAAATAACATACGACTTATTTATTTCATTTGATCTCATCTTTACATAGTTAAGGCTATGTTCGTATTTATAAACAAAGTTTAACTAATAGTAAACAGCCTCTTCGATGACCACTTGGTGTAAGACTCTACTCTCACATTAGACTGGACTACCAATGACGGGGAGATTGAGGTTTGACTCTCGGTCGAGTGTACTGAGAGTGGTTTTCCAAAACGGGTTTTCCCCATCCCTACATGCAAATTAGGATACACTTCGTCAAAATATAGACTTCGTAATCGCTAAAACCATTAGCGTAATTAGTACATAAGCGTATAACCCGAATGGGTGGTAAGACGCGATGATACGAAATAAAAAGTAAATAATGCATAGCGTAAAAGTGCACATTTTTTTTCTCTCCAAGCACCGCGACTTACTCCCCACTCGGGTTATATGTATATCTGTAAACTTATCCACTCCCCATTATTTCCATCCCTTATCGGACCAAATATCTTCCTTAGCACCTTGTTTTCGAACATAATTAATTTGTTTTCGGTATGTAATGTAATATACCACATATAACGAACATGGAAAACTAGTAAAATTATTGCTTTGTTTATTCTGAGTTTTACATTTACTTGCTTAATATTACTAGATTATCAATAAAAAGTGTTATAAAACGATTATAATAATACGTCTTTCAGCCAGTGTTTGAAATAAACAGACTTCTGCTAGCTGTCATTTATCTTCTCTCCCACCGTAGATGATATATATATATATACATATATATGTATATATATGTATATATATATACATATATATAATACAGTGTGATTTACACAAGAAGGAACATTTTCGACCGTTACACTATTTTATTCTATATATTTATACTTAAAATCATGTGGTCTGCAACTGTCACTTTTAAGAGATAATATTAATATACACGAAATAAAACTAATGATATAGTAAAATTCTATTAACGTTGACTGCGTAAAAATATGTTTTAGTTTTATAAAAGTCCCTTACAACCAAAATTCTACTATAGTTACAATATTCTTTGACCCGTTTATTTAGTAATCGAGTGATTTAGTGTCAGAAAATTATTTGTTTCAAAGTATAATTTTATTTTAAGTGTTAAAATATCCGTGAGACATGAGAACCGGTGGTTAATGAAATGAGATCAGCCAAAACCTTCAACAACCTCTATTCAATTTTCTGAACGAATAAATCTTTCATCTTGTAATGTATCACCCACTCGGTCAATCCTGCGCCTAAAAGATACCGACGCTAGACAGTTATTATGTGCATTTCATGAAGACAATTGGGGGGCGAGGGGAGAATCTTGTTCATCCCCATTTTTCCTTTTTTTTTTTTTTTGCTACCACCTCCTTTCTTCATCCGCGTAAAGAAAATATTTAGGTGCGAGAAAGCGGAGGGGGTTTTATCCGCGAGAAGATGTAGTTCGTGACCTGCCGTTACTCAGTGGGTTTTTGAAAGGAAGCCACTTTGCATACGGACCGTGGAAGAAAGAAGGTGAAAGAAGCAGTTCATATCAATGAAGGCTTAGAACATTAAGCTGCAGTTGGGATTCTATAGTGGCTGTAAAATTGCATGGAATGTAGGGTGTATACAGTAGCTATAAAATAACATGGGTTTTAGGGTGTATAAAATAGCTATAACAGAGTATGGGGTGTATATAGTAGCTATACAGTTGAATAGTAGATTGGGTGTAGTCGCTTATAGTAGCTATAAGATGACATAGTATCTCGAAAGGGCGGTTAAATAACCGATATAATATTAATTTAAATAAATATATTCTTAATTAAACTATTTTTTTACAACTAAGAACAAACATTGAATAACTTGAAGGAAAGAAGTAATTTCTGGGAGCTGAAGGAGGAGGCAGAGGACAGGATGCATTGACGTTCAAAGTTCACTGACAAAAGGAATGGATCTGTCGTGAGATAGAACAAATAATAAAAATATCTGAGCTACTATTCAATTAATGAATGTAATATTCGTTAAAATATTGATTTTACTAAGGGATATATGATCTTTCTTATCCAAACACAAGGCTTTATCAGAAAACTATTTACAAACTAACCTAACCTAAGACATCTAAGATAACAATATAATATAATTGAGATGAATGTGTACTCACCAAGGGATCCAGAGGAGGCGGTGGACCCGGAGAGAGCCAATGGTGCCCAGGACCCTGTGCTCCATGTGGCGGGGGGGAAGCAGAATGAGGAGGGGAGCTATGGGGAGGGTAGCCCAGGGGAGACACCTCTCTCAGAATAATGTTCCCGTTGCCCATGACCGGGCGAGCCACCGGGCCTGGCTCTGAAACAAGGGAGAACCAAATCTTCATAGCCTCGGTCTCTGGACAAGATCATACAAACTACTTTGATATACCATGTGGGTTCGATACCTGAACTGGTGGATTAGAGGTATATTTATTCGTGGTGTCGCGAATGATTCGGAGTTACCTATAAGGTGCTAAACTTCCTTCGTAGACACATCAGAGGCGTTATACTAGCATTATAATTCTTTTTTATTTAGCTTAATGTAAACTTATTTTAATGAAAATTTGACTACTAAATTTCAAAACTATTTTACTAGCTATATATGATATATAAAAAATCAATGTATTAAATTATATCGATCCACTTTGGTGGCTGAGTGGTCTAATGTGCTACTCTAGCAGTAGACTAGACTACCGATGACGGGAAAATTGAATTTTGAATCTCAGTCAGGTGTACTGAGGGTGGTTTATAAAAAAAATTACATTCTCCCTCCACGCAATTGCGAGTAAGACTTCATTTAAATATAACCTTCATAATCCATAAATCCATTGATGTAATTAGTACTTAAGCATATAACCTGAACGGGTAGTAAGACAAAGTGCTAAAAAAATTTCAAACAATATCACTGGCTGAAGTAAAGGCGTAAGTAAGCCTTCAATGACCAGCTTACCTCACTTTCGTAGTAGGGGACAGTTTCATAGTCAGACTTATCACGTCTCAAGTGTGGCGCTATACTAAATACAAAATGTCACCTACCTACACCAGGATGGAATAGAACAGTTTCATAGTCAGACTTATCACGTCTCAAGTGTGGCGCTATACTAAATACAAGATGTTACCTACCTACACCAGGATGGAATAGAACAGTTTCATAGTCAGACTTATAACATCTCAAGTGTGGTGCTACACTAAATACAAGATGTCACCTACCTACACCAGGATGGAATAGGACAGTTTCATATGTGAAGCTCGCCCATTCCATTCGAGTTTAGGTAGGTGTCGTCTTTTGTTTGGTTTCATGCAGCACTTGAGGCGCACTAAGTCTGACTATGAGCCTGGCCCTAAGACTAAGATTGCTTTATTATTAATAATAATATATGATAGCTAGGTCAGGGATAAAATCTTGACTGGGTGTACTAAAAGTTATTTTTTATTGTGGTTTTCAAATCCCCGCTTCAATCCATTACGGCCCTACATCCCACTAGACCAAGTCACTACTTATTTACCCACCCTATATTAGAACGTATACGGACTATAAGTATTTAATTATACTAATGGGTTGGATTTTATTGGAAATGTACCCTCATTTGAATTGAGGGAAAGTGGAAATCCCTAAATTCACTCTGTCAGGACTCGACTTCCACGTCAGCAGAAAATACAAATATAGTATCTCGACGTTTAGTCCTTATTCCTGTCTATGGTGGTAATACATTAATATACCAGTTTGTTAAGCCTATTAATAAAAAACACTAAACAAATAACCCCACAACACGTGTTCAAAGTATTCACACACTAGGGAAACACACATTACGAGCTCAAATAAGTTAAAAACATACAAAAGTACTTAATGATGTTAATACATGAGTGAATAAAAGTTGTTGTAAATGTAAACATCTATACTTGTATACATTGTACGAAAACTTATGTTCAGTCCCTACCCTATGTGGTATAACTCCTCATTATAAATGTGCTGCAGTACTCATACAAGCAAAGGTGCATTTTATAACAATGGTTGTACGTCATTACCACGTGACACTTCACAAGATCCTGTCTAGAGATGTGTTGGCAGAGAATACACCACAAACACACACACATATAAACATACACACAGACAATAATGCACCGTTGAGTTGAAAGTCAGCTATAAGAAGGTCCCGGATTTTAATGACTTTGAATTTATCAAAAATTAACCTAAAATATGATCTAAAATTGTATAAAAAATACTTAAATATATTTTTTTAATTTCCTAAAAGAAAATGAACAAAAGCTCGTAATTAAACACGCAATTTACAAATGTAAACTAAAAAATACAAATGTAGTGGAAAACCCTTTGATAACTTTACTCTTGCATTCTGATAAATATAGCATGAAGCTACAAATAATATCTGCTTCAGAAGTGATAGCTACCCCTTCCCAACCCAACCTTGCCAGCTTAGTCACAATTGTCTCACCAGGATTGTGCAAATTCCAACCATACAAGTAAAGAAGATACAAATTTAATTACCTACACTATCTTATCACTACGGCAAATGTGTCGTTAAAAATTTAACTAACAAAATATATTTATTAAAAAATTTAATTTAAAATTATACCTATAAAACAAAACTGCCTTAAAATGACTCACAAGCGCTTATAAATAATTTAAAATTGAGGAAAATTAATAAAATACTACCCAAAATATCTTAATGTAAGAAAATACACCAAAAAAATATAAATGTCTACAACCAGGGGCTCATGAACAGAGTGCATGCGCTTATAAGCTTTGTATGTGATGAACCAAAATATCTATGGTATGTCCTCATAATCCTGGCTGGCTCTGTTTATAAATTTCAGGTAAGAGTGCTTATTTTTGGAACTGACGTCATAGGCAATTCAAACCCCTATAACGTTATCAGAGTAAAAACTCAACCCAAAATATACGGGCCATCAAACTGAGAGATTCGGTGTGGTGGCTACGCTCTTTACTCTAGTGTCCAGGGTTCAATGCCTAACATAAAAATATATATAAATATGGGTATTGGTGTGCGGAGAAAATTGGCTGAAGAATATAAATTTATTTTCAATAAAAAAAAACAACAACACAAAACCTAGTTCTTGAAATTATAGCTATTGTTTGATTCGCATTAAGAAGAACAATTTTTTTTCTCAAGGTCGCCGCCTACCTGTGACGTAGCAGAAAGACAAGATATAATATTACATTTTAATTTAATTACGTTTTATTCGGCTGGTGTTCAAGATACAAAACCTTTTAACAAAAGCCATAAGTTCTTAAATAATTCTAAAAATAGCCTTATTTTGTCACATAACGATTCTTTTTATCCTCAGGTAGTTTTTAGTGAATACATTTTGTTTTAAAATCGTCTAAAATTATGAAATTTAGTTTATTCACGAAAATAGTATGTAGTGATCATCTTGCAAGGATATAGATTAAAAAAGTTTCTAGATGCATATATCTATCTAGAATAGAAAAAGAGAAAAATATAATTTTGAAATGCAAGTTAATGTTATTTAAGTACAAATAATAAAGTTATTGTGGATATTATATGCTTCGGTGACCGCATTGTCTAAGGGGTATTATTATTATTATTATTATTATTATTATTATTATTATTATATTATTAGCACCGCGTCTTACTACCGTTCGGGTTATACGCAAACGTCTAAGGGGTAGCTCTCGTGTTAGATAGGCTGCTGATGGTATAGATATCGGAGCTCAAATCGTGTTCGGTTGTAATGAGGATGATTTTTCCAAAATGGTTTTACACTCTCCTTCCACTTGAATGCGGGTAGAACTCTTTTAAATTCAACCTTTATAATCCCTAGCTTATTAACATAATTAGTATATGCCCATAACCTGAATTGGTAGTAATACGAGGTGCTAAAAACAAAAATTGTGGAAGAGGGGGATTGTTATCAGCAGGTAAATTAAACATCTCACAGGTTGAACTAATTATTTCCTTCCCTTTCTTTCTATTGCATACAATGGCATCAAGGCCGTAGTCAGGGGGGGTTTTCGGGGTTCAAACCCCCCCGAAATTTTATGGACAAAATATATATGGCTTTATTTATGGTTCAAACAATATCAAAATTAAGGTACAAGTACAAATTAGGGAGCTGTGTTACCATAAAAAGCACTTCAGAGAGCTTCCAGAGGTGTTTATTATTTAAATTTTTTCTAGCCTTTGGCAGTTATGGTGTTATGTTACCATAAAAAATACTTTTGAGAGCTTCTAGAGCCGTTTAATAATTATAATTTGTCCTAGCCTCCGATAGTTAGGGGGTAGTGTTGCCATAAAAAACACTTCAGATAGCTTCTAGAACAGTTGTTTATTTAAATTTTTTTCTAGCCTCAGTCAATTGGGGGATGGGCTCACCAAACCACCATGAAATTATTGGCTGGCTACGGCCTTGAATGGTATATCAGTGTGATAGTGCTTAAAGTGCTCAGGTACATAAAGTTAATAAGCAGCCCACCTCGGAAAAAAAAAGATCTTTGAATTCGCCAAGTTGGCAACGCCGTTCACACACATTATCCTCCACTATTTAAATCTGTAGTTGTTCAGTTGTCAGCAGCCTTTTATTGCCCTTTTGTTTCTTATCCAACCATTCCCATATTTGTTTGTTTTGTTCGTTTATTTTAGCACCGCATCTTATTATTCATTCGGGCTATAAGCTTATGTACTAATTACGCTGGTTGGGTAGGGACGATGATGGTTACATTTAGAGGAAGTCTACCCGCATTTGTGTGTAGAAAGAGTGGGAAACCATTTAGGAAAATCTCCCTTAGTACACCCAACTAGGATCGAACAACGCTCTCCTCATCATCGGCAGTGTGGTACATTGAGAGAGTAGCACCGTAGACCATGCGGCCAACGAAACTGGTGTGTCCACACTTGATGTAATGGCTCAATACATAAATATTAGATATTATCTCCCTGAGTGTAAATTAACATTTTAGAGTGATCACTGCCCGCATCACTGGTCACATGGTCTCGAAAAACTGGATAACCTGTGACGGGAAGGTTGGGGTTATAATATCAGCCAGGTGCAGTGTTTTTTTTTATCACCGTGCCTCACTAACTGTTCAGGTTATACGCAAATATGATAGTTACTCTTATTATTATTATTATTATTATTATTATTATTATTATTATTATTTAGCACCGCGTCTTACTACCCGTTCGGGTTATACGCTTAAGTACTAATTACGCTAATGGATTAGGAATTGGGAAGGTTGAATAGAGGAAGTGAACCCGCATTTGCGTGGAGGGAGAGTGGAAAACAATTTAGGAAAAACCACCCCCAGTTCACCCGACCGAGATTCGAACCTCGATCTCCCCGTCCTCGGCAGTCGGGCTCAACACGACTAGCGCGTTAGCCAACTACGCCACTGAGGCGGGTTAGTTACTCTAATGTTGTAGGGATGAGTTAGGAAGCATTTTAGAGGTAATCTACCCATATTTGTGTGGAAGGAGAATAGGAAATATTTAGGAAAAATCAGCCTCAGTAGACCCAACCGAGATTCTGACCTGGATCTCCTCATAATCAGTTTAACACATGAGGGACGCCTCAGACCATTCAGCCACTAAAGTGGGTCAGGTGCAATGTTATTCTATTTATCTCCGTAGTCTCCAAATATATTACATAAACAGTGTTGTTAGAATGTTTGACTATTTAATCGTTTTAAGGTGGGGAGAAGCGAGAAAAGGTAAATGTTTTTGCAGTTTTTATAACAAAACTATTTTGGTCAAAGGAAATTCAAATAATTCTCCAGTATGAAACGTAGAGTTTAAATTTCTTCACATGGTGATTTCAAAATTCTTGAATATCTGTCAAAGGTGTCCTGGGATTTAATTAAAACATTTTCTCTTCGTTTATAAAGTTTATCATCTAATGCAATTATGCTCATGATGGATATTCAAGAGCTGTTGAGGTCACCATGTGAAAAAAAACTCTATGTTTCTACTGATGCGATGTCTTATTTATTTTAGCAAAACATAAGTTTTGTTATAAAAACTGCAAAAAACGCTGATCTTCTCTCGCGACCCATAAACTCCCACCTTAAAAAGAGAGAAATGTCTAAATCTGATTTATGACCTCATCCGCTTCGTCTAATTTCCCAACCACCACTAGAATTTATTTATGATTCATTTGTTTGGATGAAGGAAATAAATGCTAGAAAGTTCTAACCTAAACTAACATGGAAATATCCCAATTATTAGGCCTACATTCAGCAATTAATTAACAGTTGAGTGAGTTTCCTCATTTCCTTTTCCAACCGTGTGACTCCTGATTGAAAAATCCCTTCTTTTGAGAAAGTTATCCTACGATATATGCGAAATAATATAAATGTAGTGAAACCAGGCGTAATAGCTTCTCGTTCCTATTTTTTTTATTAATTTTTTAACAAAACAGTAAAATGTGCCCTTGATAACTCATTACTTTTTATACTGCAAGCAAATGTTTCGATTCTCTACCCATAATTCCCTTTCCCACACCCTCCCTGTTTCAATCCCTACCGCCCCTCAAGTTTAAATAACGAACAACACTGCAATAATTACAAGGAAAGTACTAGCAGCAGACTTATAGCGAGATATCGTGCCAGGGCGTTGTAATTCATTTCGTTGAGCAGTAACTCCCATCCCCTCCTCTCCCTCTGCCCAAACTCACGCTACCTACCCCTCCAAAACCACCCTCTTACTTCTACACCTGCTCAACTGAGTAACAGCTTTATAAACCCCCGCGGCCCCCCCCCTCCCCAAACTAGTTTGCTGTCCACCTACATTTCACATGCAAAATAAATTTATTTGTATATAGCATTTCGGGTATTATAATCCGCTAGGGAGTCCTAATCCAGTTTGCTGAAGTTTTGGGCGGACGCAGTCGTAAAATAGCCCAATTCCCTCAAGTCCCGTAACACCAAATTTCGACCCCCCTCTCGCTCCCATTCCCCCTTTTCCCTTCTCCCCAGTTTTCCCTTTACGTAAGAGGTAAAGAGGGTGCAATTCGCGAGTCGCTCGTATTTTAAGCCGTGCATGGAACCCTTTTAAGAAGCAAACAAGCTCTCGTTACAAAATAGTCTAAGTGAAATATTTAATACTATGATAGCTGAGTGGATTGCGTGTACTTGTGTGGGCTGCATCAGAGAGATAACTTGTAACCGCAACCCCCCTTCCCCCCTCCTGCAGTGAATATTTTAACACAGGAATATATTAAATTATATATTTTAAATACTTTTAACAAGGCTTCACCTATATTTTTATAGTAGCATATTCAGTTTAGCTTCAGTATTATATTGCAACTGTAAAGGTATCATAGAAAATTATATAATCATAAGCAATCATACTTTCAGCAGTCAGAACCCTGATTTATTTGATTAATTCAACAGACATGTGACACCCATTTAACTACTTCAACATATGTGTGTTGACACTTATTTGACTATTTTAACATACATGTTTTGATACTTATTTGACTACTTTAAAATATTAGATGTTTTTATACTCATTTGAATACTTTAACTTCCATGTATCGACATTTATTTGATTACTTTAACAGACTTGTGTTGACACTCATTTTCTATCTTTACTTTAACATCCATGTGTCAAAACTCATTTTACAATTTATACACACATGTGCTGACACTAGTTTAAGTACCTTTACTTAAACATTCCTCTCCCAAAATCCTTTTGAGCCCAAGGCCATAGCCAGGGTGGTTTTGGGAATCAAACCCCCCCCGAAATTTTATGAACAAAATATATATGGCTTTATTTATGGTTCAAACAATATCAAAATTAAGATACGAGTACAAATTAGGGGGCTGTGTTATCATTAAAAACACTTCAGAGACCTTCTAGACGTGTTTAATATTTAGAATTTTGTATAGCCTTCGGCAGTTATGGTGTTATTTTGCCATAAAAAGCACTTTAGATAGTTTCTAGAAGTGTTTAATATCAATAAATGTTCATAACCTTCGACAGTTAGGGGGTTGTTGTACCATAAAGAACACTTCAAATAGTTTCTAGAGGTGTTTAATTTCTTAGAATTTTTCCAAACTTACGGAAGTTAGGGGGTTATTTTGCCATAAAAATTTTTCATACAACTTCTAGAGTATTTAATATTTAGAAATTTTCCTAGCCATCGGCAGTTAGGGGGCTATGTTACCATAAAAACACTTCAGATAGCTCTAGAACAGTTTATCGTTTATAATTTTATCTAGCCTCCGGAAATTGGGAGGTGTGTCCACCTAACCACCCCCTAAAATTATTAGCTGGTTACTGGTCTTTGCCTTTTGCATCATTTTGACAGCTGATCACATTATTTGTTTGACACTCCATTTTAACTATTGCCTGAACTTCAACATTAATGTATCAAAGCCCTTTAGACTATTTTAACAGACATGTCCCTACACTCAGTTGACTACCTGTTTTTCAACATTCATGTAAACAAATCTATTTACACTAATAGTAGGGTTAAGGAATTTATATTTTTAAGGAAGTCTTACCGTATTTGCGTGGAGAGAGAAAGTAAGAAACCATTTAGGAATAATCATCATCAGTCCACGTACACAAAATTCAAACCCTGATCACTTAATCACGGTAATCCAGTCTAATGGGAGGGGTGACATTTCAGACCATGCAACCACCGATTTTTTTTATACAAGTCATCTGAAAGACTCTAAAGACTAAATCTTACTTTTCAAAAGATATTACGTTTGACCGATTTAACATCAATCTAAAATGCTAGCAAGCGTGTACCTGAGGACCTTTGTCAATTTGAAGATTAGACTGCCCCGCCTTATTTCCGGGCTACAGTTACAAGTTGAGGAGGAAGAGGTGGTGAGGTAGAGAAGTGCACTAACGTTTAAACTACTAAAAAAGTTGGAACCCATCCATATGGAACATAAAAATATATGATAATTTTTGTTTCTTAGAAGGCGGTTGCAAGACGTGGTGATATTATTTATTGGAAACCGCAACCGTAACTATGACGAACCCTTGAGTACCACACTACCTGAGAATAAGAAGATGGGGGAGTTTAAGGGAAGGAAGACGGTATTTTGCTTTGTCCATACTTTTAAAACAAACTCACCGTAATTACAGATTTCAGATATATTTCATTTCATTTAAGTATTTAATTTTTTTTTCCCTAGCACAAATATTACAATATCTCAAAACAATATGCAACCGCACTTATATACTTAAGAAAATTATTAACACCCCGTTTCAATACCCGTGTGTGCTATACGCATATATATATTAGTTAAGTTAATGAGGTAGGGATGAGGAAGGTATATTTAGAGGAGATTTACCTGCATTGGCGTGAAAGGAGAATAGGGAACTATTGAGGAAAAGCAACTTCTAGTATACCCAGCCGGAGCTATAAGCCTGACCTTCCAGTTACCAGAAAACCACGCTATGACATGATTTAGGTAGGAAGATCAGTATATCGTAATTACTAAAATTAATAAAACAATTTTAATATATTTATACACCAAGTCATGTTATCTGCAGCTGTCACTTTTGACAGATATCAATACCTATAAAATAATACAAATAATATAGTAGAATATTATCAATGCTGGCCGCAGAGAGATATATTTGAATTTTCTAAAATGTTCTTTCAACAAAAATTAGGGTATAGATGAGCTTGACATATGAACTGTGGTCCCACCTGTGTGGGTATTTACTAATTGATTAAGAGTACGAACCCGTAAAAAGATATTAAATATTTTCGTTAGCATTATCCGAGGTTGAAACAGGTTTCCCCTAGGTCAAGGCCACACTAGATATACATGTCTCTAGGCTTGTTTCGTGACGTCACAGTACGCGCCCGGCCAGCCGCCACCAACTGCATGACGGTATACGGCGCTCCCTTGTTCTGGCTACACATTTCTTTAGTCTATAGCTTAGTTTAAAATTAAAATTTAATAATTTCACTTTTATTTTATTGTGTTGCTTCTTGTGTTGGATAAGTTATGGGTATTTAGGAGGTAATATAAAATAAAGTCAATGTTTTGGACTAAACGAACCAGTTTTTATTGACTCTTATACAAACCAAATATTATTGTGCAATATTTATGATAATATCTAAGCTACTGTAGATCCAATAAATGAATAGGCTGATTGCATAGTAAATAATGATAAGTAGGCTACTTAATTATTTATAAAGTTAAAGTCACTTTTGTTTGTAAGCCTATATAAATGCAAATTAAACAGTCAAACTAGGAACAAAATTTTTCAACCTTTCATTTTTTTTATGACTTATCTTGTGTACTTAAGTATTTATGTTTGGCTTTTAACATTATCTCCTTAATAATTTTGCTGTAGTTGTTTATTAATATGTTACTAAAAACTAAAACACAATTATCAATAAAAACCGCACAGCTTGTTCCACAAGTTTTAAAGGACTTTACACTTACATTTTCTAAAGTATCTATTACTAGTTTAAACATTTTTTTTTTATTTGCAGGTTAAAAATATTGCCTCATATCTCTCACAAATAATTACATCAAAAACTTTAAACCCACTTACTAAAATCTTAGTGCCAAAATGGGAAGTATATTTGAGGGACCATATCAATCAAAAACATTAAAGTAACAATTTTCTTGTCGTAAAATAGCTTCTGAATGTACACTTTCACTTAAAAGTAAGTACCCACGGCAACCATGGCAAACACACTTTTTCAAAATGCTATTGCAAATATATCCACCTATATACACAAAATCCAACAAGTCGTTTTTAGAAATATTAATCTCATCTACTTATAAACGTAGATTTTCAAAACTCATGAATTGCCACAATCAGAACTTATGTCTCCACCAATAAACAAGTCTCTGATAGGGATTTCAGCATGTTTTGAAGAATGAGCTTTAATAACACTCAGGGTTTTTAATTTTCGTTCGGATTCAAGAACTAGTGAATCAGAGATGTTATAGCAAGCGCCACTCATTTGACGATATTGTCCACATCTGATCTTTAAGTTGTCTGTATGGAATATACCTAATAAAACATAACGAAAGTTCATGGAATTCTTAAAAAAATATTTCTACAAAAAGTATTCACAATGTGCTATACACACCACGGAACGTCTACTTGATACAAAATCAGCCCGGTGAATATCTGAGAGCATTTTTGTTTTAAAACTTCGTCATTAGAAGATTGAAATGCCGATACTCGTGGATATTTGGAATTGTAGTTGCATTTACAACCGGAAACGCAACATAACGTGGACATCACTTGAAAAATAAGAATTCAAAGGAGTGTAAGCTTGGCAAGGTCACCAAGTTAACAGCGAAGTGCTCAATGTTCAGGTTGGGTTTGTCGACTGACGCGGCAGGGTGAGCGGCAGGGGGAGCCTTGAGCCCTGTATATCTAGTGTGGCCTTGATTAGGACCGTATGTAAGAACGACATTAAGTGTGAGTGGATGCTTAGTGAAGCGTTAGTGTTGTCCTGAGCATACTCACGATCCCCCTTCTAGCTTATGATGACGCAAGTAAAACAAGGTCAATAAGGGTCCACTAACACTAAGTGAGCAATCAGTGGGATTCTTGCACACTCGTAATCAACCGCCATTACTTTCGGGACATAACTAGACCAGGCATGTAATACATGCGGCTCGTGGACTGCATGCAACACTATCCGTGATATGTTGTGGTCCTTGGATCTTCTAATCATCTGAGCTTAGGGACAACGAATGCGACCCTTTAATTATTTTTACTAACGTCGTAGAAATATGAACTTTGAGAATGTGATATTAGGGGATTTAGTTATGTTTATATGAATTTCAGGTTGGTGTACCAAAGTTGTACTCTTTCTTTGATGTGAATCAACTCCCAAAAAAACTCACTCCCTTTCTCACAACGCAAATGTGACTACACTTTCTTGAAATATAGACTTCTCAATCATTTAAACTATTAGCGTAATTATTGCATAGCGTATAACCCGAACGGGTAGTAAGACGTGACCCGCCTCGGTGGCGTAGTTAGCTAACGCGCTAGTCGTGTTGAGCTCCTCTGCTGAGGACGGGGAGATTGAGGTTCGAATCTCGATCGGGTGAACTGGGGGTGGTTTTTTCTAAATGGTTTTCCACTCTCCCTCCACGCAGATGCGGGTTCACTTCCTCTATATTCAACCTTCCCAATTCCTAACCCATTAGCGTAAATAGTACTTAAGCGTATATCCCGAACGGGTAGTAAGACGCGGCGCTAAATTTAGTAAGACGTGGTGCTAAAAAATAGCTCCCAAGAAATGTTTAAATTGCCGCGCTCAATATGTGTAATGCCTGGCAGCACACACATGTGTTAAAAGTGGTTTTCACATATGAAATTGAACAAAACATCCGAGCAGTCACAGCTTACAGACACATATGCCCTATATGTTAACGATTATGAAAGTTTCTTAGTCACAATAATTATGGCACGACAATCACACTATTGCTACAAATAAAAGGTTTCAAATTGTTGATAAAAATTATAGGTGAGATTTATTATTTATTTTAGGGTTTATTCTGTTCTGATTATAGTATTGGTGAGATTTATTATTTATTTTAGGGCTTATTCTGTTCTTATTATAATATTAAGATACTAAGCTGGAATTATTTTTATTTATATTATCAACGTTATTAATATTTTTTAATCGGACCCACTTAATACCGTATTTTTTTAATCTTCGGTGTGTGTCCCTTATTATAAAACGAGTCTAACACACTTGACCTGAGCTGTGGTTTGCATACCTCCAGGGGTACGTGACGTCACTTGACCTGAGCTGTGGTTTGCATACCTCCAGGGGTACGTGACGTATTACTTAGTTTTATTGATCATAAAATATTTTGTAGATTTAAGTACATTTGATATACAAATTAATGAAGATTTTGACGAATTTTATAAATCTTCCTTCCTCTGTCATGACTTTGTTTAGATTTCACTAAGACTTTATTAAAATTTAGATCGACTGATTGTAATTTACATGAGAGGTGATAGTTTTTTTTATGAACAAGTGATAGAGTACGTTGGTTAGACTATGTCCCAGAAAGATACACGAGACTGGAGAGAGTTCGGGAAACACTATTTTTTACAAGGGATGAATCTGAAAACTCACCGAACTTGGCAGGGATGATGTCGGGATCCTTCTCGTCGGCGCAATCTCTCGAGGGCAAGTTCTTCCCGGCAGATGGCAGCGACGTCGTGCCGTTAGGTCCTTGTAGTTTGCTACCCCCTTGCTGACGTCCTTGGGCACGTGATCTTTTCCTCCTCACTTTGACCACCACCAGCAGTACGACGGACAGGAGCGTGAGGGCGGCTCCTACTACCATGCCGAGGATGGGTGAGAGGGGAAGATCACCGTCCGAGGCTGGAACATGAGACAGTACATCCTTTATAAAGAATCAGACCCTGGATATTTGGCATAGGGTGTCACTCATATGTTGACAGACTAAACACAATTCCGGTATAACAACTTGCATAGAGAATCAAACCCTGGATATTTGGCATAGGGTGTCACTCATATGTTGACATATAAATACTATAATAAATGACAACATATCAACCTCTACAGATAATCAAAACCTTGATATCTGGCATAGGGTGTCACTCGTATGCTGACAGACTAAACACAATTCCGGTATAACAACATGCATAGAGAATCAAACCCTGGATATTTAGCATAGGGTGTCACTCGTATGCTGACAGACTAAACACAATTCCGGTATAACAACATGCATAGAGAATCAAACCCTGGATATTTAGGATATATATATAATGTCTCTCAAAGCAAAAAGCGTACACACTTTTTATCAATCAATTTAGATCTTGTTTTAAAAGGTTCGGTGCATGCCACTGATAAAAGTATGGCGCTGTATGAAATAATTTAAAGATGAATAATGAAACTCTCTTTGCACCGCATCTTCTACTCATCCTAACAATATGTATTTAATCACACGTATGAGGTATTATGAAGAACGGTAGAACTAAGATTAAGTGTATAAAATTTTTCGTGACGATTGATTGAGAAACCATTGTAAAAATAAACCTCAATACACACAGCAGGAATTAAACCCTGCAATCCCTGGTGAACTAGGCAGAAGACTCACGTGACCATCAGTTCATTATTTTTTTAAACATGATGTTAAAATGTTAGATATATCACGTTAGTTTCAAAGTTAAATCAAGATTAGTAAAAGTTTTTATTTTAAACGAAATCGCTTTCAAATCGTTGAAAACTACAAACACATAAATTATGTTTGAAGTTTCATCAGAGAGTTCATGATGAAGAAACCAAAGTTTATGGCGATTCCCCCTAAAACAGCGTTAACACCACAGATTTAGCCCAATTTTTAAAGGAAGACCTTTGTCTGACAGCTAGAAAATTTACGAGATCTTCTTTCGCGTATAGATTCGACAATTTATGTGATCTTGATCTATAGATATCGCTTTTTATGGATATTATCTATACATATGAAATAACATTAATCATAAAAGGTGATAAATGTTGACAGCAAAAAATATAATTTTTGTATTCCCTAAAATAATCTTCTTACCTATATCCCACTATACTTCAAAGTTAATACCACATCAACTACAACATAATAGTATCTTGTACACAATATAGTAACTACATCATCTACCATGTAATCACAGAAACTCGCGTGATTCTCCAAAGAATCTTTGTGGCCATCACATTATCTTTGTGCTTTAAATTCAAGTCGTCTTCTAGCGACGAACACCAACTTAGTTAGGCCCAGTGGAATAAAATGGCCACTGAAGGAAAGAGCTTCACTGATTGCCAACGAAATTCGATAAGGCTGTAGCGCGCACACACACACACACCACACACACACTGACAGAAGAAAGTAAGCAGGGTGCTTTCTCTAATGGGGAGAAAGCAACGAGCTCGAGGTTGAAGAAAGAAAATAAAAGTGGTGGGAAGTGAAAAGGTCAGTTGAAACTTTCGTTCCTACTGATTGTCAATGTAATGAAGTTTTTTGTTCCTGTACTCAATTAAAATCAGTCATGAGAATACAAAGAGAAAAGGTTGGTGTTGTATTTAAATATCAACTTATTACGTTTAAAGCCGAAAGAAAAAAAAAAGTCAAGAGGATGTGTTTGTGCGCACAAATTGGAGTCACAGTTGTCGTTTCCAGAAGAAATTGACGAAATTCATTTATATAAAAAAAAATAATAGAAGGTACTTTCCGTTTGATTTAAAGACAACAATCCCCTTTTGACGAGCTATAAAATACAGTCGATATAAGGGTAGTTTATCACAGACCACATAAAAAAACTACCATTAAAGGGCCTTAAAGTAGAGGTTTTATTTTACTGTCCGCCATGCGGGAGCCATCTTGTAAACTGATGGAGGGACGCATTCAATGTCAGTCCCAATAGGTATCACGGGCCATTTGATCACGAGATGAGAGGAGTTAAAGAAGTATTGGACCAATTGCCCGTTACTTCTCCCTAAACTTGGGCGGAGGGGGGGAGGGGACTAACAGTACATCCTGGAATGGAGGTCACACTCCGGGTAGAGGTGTTACGTCATGTCCAGACGAATACAGAGTGACGCTGTCTATCCAAAAAGAGATTTATGGGCTCAGAATTTCAATGTCGTATCTTGGAGAAAAACCATATATAATTTGGTAGTGAATCTTTCTACTGAACTTATTAGTTTTGGTTCATTTCCATCCATGACCGAAAAATTATCAATGGTGAAATCGTTTTACAGTGATGAATTAATTAAGTGCTTGGTTATTTGGTGCAGTACATTTTCTATGCTAAGCTAGCTTGTAGGTCGTGTGCCTACATAATCAGATGGTTTAAGAAGTCCTCATTAGATATCCCGAAATAATAAAAATAGTCTTGTATAAAGCCTTGATTGTAACAGCTGTTTTTTATGTGGTAAAGTAAGTTAACCAGGAGAATGGGGAAGTAGAGGGGGTTATTTCAACGTAATTGTGATGACGTGGAACGAAACAAAAAGTGACGTGGTAGAGGAGGTAATTATAGAGATTTCATAGAAGGAATAAAAAGTAGTGATATTCTGGCTACCTAGTTCATATATTGTGGTCCAGGAATCATAAATCACATTTTAATGCTATAGCAAAAGCTCATTAAATATATTGCCATGAGAAATGATTAGTAAGATATTTTTTTAAATTAATAACACCACTCATACAATTTTCGATCAATTTAAATATAATCGAATTTTTATTTCACATTATTATAGGCATTAAATTTAAAAGTAAACCAATTTTTACTTTCTCGCTATCTTACAGGTAGAGAAAGTATTGTGATCGTAAAAAAAAATCTAACTCGAGTATTTTGATGAATCTCGACGTTTCATGACCCCCCGAATCCGAAAAAGTTGTTTTAAATTTCCATCTGTCTGTATCTCTGACTAGAGCTAAAACATTTTACTGATCAAGCTAAAACTTGGTATCTAGGGTTTTCATAGGGTTGCCCTGAGGGTTTTTTTTGAATTGGATATCTAACCCAAAAATTAAGGATAGTTTACTGAATGGCAAAGAGATAAAAGTCGATTTTCTCAAAATCGGCCGGAAAAATTTTGATTAAATTTAATTTCAAAACATTTATAAATATTCCAAACAAAATGGCTAATCTCATTATTTCGGCAAAATTATTTAAGGACCCCGATCTGATAGTTAAATTTTCATTTTTTATCATATCTCCGAAACTATTTAAAATATGAAATTACTTATCATTGCAAATATTTAGATCGATTTATAATATACAAATATCTTATTCAATTCATATTTTTATAAAACCAATAACTGTCAAGCTATACGCAAAAATATACATTTTTAACTTTACGAACAATATATTGCGAACGTAAAAAAAAAATATAACCTGAAATGTTGAAGGATGTCAACGTCTCATGATCTCCCAAACCCTAAAAAGTGGTCTTTGCAATGCCGTCTGTCTGTGTGTCTCTTTAACCCCAAAATTAAGAGTAGTTTAATAAAAAGCGAAAAGAGAAGAAATTGATTTTCTCAATATCGGCTCTAACGATTTTGACTAAAAATTCGTATCTATGCGTTGATTAAGATTATAAATAAACTGGATATTTTCATTTTCCTATGAAAATGACTTTTAGGGTACTTTAGAGAAGCGAAAATTTCAGTATCTCCATAACTATTTGGGGATGCAGAATTTTAGTACTATTAAAAATAAAAAACTTGTATTTGAAATATATTTTTATAAATCCGACAGTATCTTAGATATACGCAAATATAAGATTAATATCTTTTTGCGAGCTTTAGTTGTAAAGAGATACTACTTAAGTTTTAACGCAATAATTTTCTAATGCTTAGAGTAAAAAATAAGTCTCTCAAAAATATGTTCTCTTTCCTTCAACCTCTTAGGGTAAATGTGTGTACATCAATGATCTATCTCTATCAATTTAGATTCAATGGTCAATATTTACCTATTTTATAGGTCAAAATTTATAAATGAGGAGTTTACCATAAGTTGTGCAACCCCTAAGAAAATGTCAAAAATTATATCGGAAGTTGACATTTTAATACGACCCTTGGGGAACCAATGACAATATTTTTACTTTCTCGCTACCCTATAGGAAGAGCAAGTATTGTGATCACCAAAAAAATCGAACTCAAGATTTTGATGGATGTTGACGTTTCATGACCCTCCGAATCCGAAAAAATGGTTTTCGCTAAAGCCGTCTGTCTGTCCATCGGTCTGTTTGTCTGTACCTCCAACTAGAGCCTAAAATATTTTACCGATTTGGCTAAAAATTGGTATCTAGGGTTTTAATAGGGTTTCCCCGAGGGGTTTTTGGAATTAGATATTTAACCCTGAGGTTAAGTGTAGTTTACTGAAGGGCAGAAAGTGAAAAAATCTATTTTCTAAACATTCTTTTCAGCGCTTTTGATTAATTTTTTATATGGACATTGTTTATCATAATTAACAAGATGGAAATTCTAATTTTCTCATGCAAATGAATTTGAGGGTACTTTATGTGAGGTAAATTTTCCAATTTTCTCATTTCCCTGCAACTATTTGAGATATTAAATAACTTATTATTGTAAAGTTGTAGTAGTATTAAATACAAAAATCCTTTATTTGAAATATATTTTATAAAATTAATAATTTCTGAGTTATAATCAAATGTATATACTTTTAAAATCAGGTCTTTGAAAATGAATTTGATTCTTAAGCCCTTTGGTGGATAGAGATAATTCTCTTTTCTCAAATTTTCTGTAACTGTGTTCATAGTTCTTAATGCCATAGAGTATGTAGGTGTATATTATTTCATTTATAATCTTTGGTTAAATGTTTCTACAACATTGTAATTATTATTTGGTTTCACAAATCTTACGAGTTTTATTACTAAAGTCAGAAAATTAGATTTATTGTTATGCTCTTTGGTGGTCACAGATGTTCTTACTTTCTTAATGTTTCTGTAGAAGTGTATGCTTTTGATTTATGCTCTTTAGTGAAATTTAATGATACTCTTTTTACCTTTTCTCAACCCAATGGAGAGATAAGTATTGTGATTGTAAAAAAAAAATTGAACTAAAAATTTTGATAAATTTTAGCGTTCACCCACTGAAACATAAAAGTGGTTTTCGCAATGCTGTCTATCTATCTATTTGTTTGTCTATAGCTCAGCTTGGAGCCGAAACTATTTTAAAGATCAAGCAATGAAAGTTGTAGTATTATAAGAAATAAAAATATTTTAATCCGTAACATATTTTTATAAGACCAATAGTTTATTATCTATCAGCAAGCGTTTGTATATATATTTATATATTTAGAACTAAATATAGGTATAATATAATTTATATTATAGGGCATACTGACACATAAGACTTATTTCCGTATTGTTAAACACTTCGGTGGCGTAGTTGGCTAACGCGTTAGTTTCGTGTTGAACTTGACTGCCGAAGATGTGGAGATCAAGGTTCAAATCTCAGTAGGGTGAACTTGGGGTGGTTTTCCCTGAATGGTTTTCCACTCTCCCTCCACACAAATGCGGGTTCACTTCCTTTAAATTCAACTCTACTAAATCCTATTCTATTAGCGCAATTAGTACTTAAGCGTATAAACTTAACGGGTAGTAAGACGTGCTGCTAAGCAAAAAATAAAATCATCCCCTCCTACAAATCTGATGTTATACTATTAGGAGATTTTAACTGTATTATTATTGGAGATAAAGACTATTTTTTGTTGGAATTAATGAACAAATATAGTTTGAAACGTATTTTGAAGTCTGTCAAGTCAACGACAAACAACGATACGCAGATATATGTCATTTTCAGTAATGTGATAGTAACCAGATATAGAGAGTATGAAAGTTGTTTTTCAGACCATAAACCAATCTACTGCGAATTTATAAATTAGTTTACCGACTTTCTGCTTACTTTAGTATCTTTAAATACACAACTCTAGATAGTTTATATTCTTAAAATTAGAGGTCAAATCTTCTTTCCTCTTTTCAAGTTATACTACTCCCTACTAATTTGATTTTACCTTTATACAAGTAAAAAAATAAATAAACGAAAACCTCGTATTCACAATGATTTATATTACACTTTCACATTCTTTCATTAGTTATTGATTCCTTAGATTTCATTTTACTTCTCTCCATTCATCTTTAGTAAATACAATTTTCATAAATTTTAACATGTAAAGCAGATCCCAGTTTCCAAGCTGTCAGCAAATGTTTCAAATCTCATTTTAATAAAATCTTTGAAATTTGAATTTGTTTGACATGCTCTTTGGTGGGCAAAGATTTGCCTCTTTTCTCAATGTTTCTATATCAGTGTATATTATTTTATTCATGTTCTTATGTGGAGTGTTGATGTTACAATGTACATTATTTCGTTCAGAAATCTTACGAGTTTTTAGTAAATGTATCTTTATTTTAAGATAAAAAGAGAGAGAAAGTCTGTGCGGTGCTCCCTACAATTTCTTTAATAATTTGTGTTATAAAAATATACAAAAAGTTGTAAAGTGGGCAGCATTTAATACGACTAAATGTGGAATCTGGTGATTGGTTTTTCTGATACCTCACAGAACAACCTTTGCTCTTACACATCTTTACAGACATATTCCTTAATTAATTATTAATAGATGAAAAGTTGCTCTTGATTAGTACTTGATAGAAGAGCATCAGTGTGGTGAACACACGATTCTGGGTTTGATTCCTGCTGCCAGATGTACAGTAGTTGGTAATCCATACACAAAGATGGATAAGATAACAATAATTTTGCCTATTGTTCTCTATGGGTGTTAAACGTGGTCTCTTACCTCACATAAAAAAAAGGTGTTTGTAAACAAGGCTCTTACGAAAATATTTGGTCCAAAAGGAATGAGGATACTAGGAATTGGAGGAGGTTACTTATTGATGAGCTACATATTGATGAGTTACATACTTTGTACTCATCACAAGACATTGTTAGGCTAATCAAGTCTCATAGATTACGGTGGGCAGGAAATGCAGCGCGAATTGTAAAATCTAGAACCTTGTTTAAGGTATTCACTGGCAAGCCCATGAGAAGAGACCACTGGGAAGACCTAGATGCATATGGGAGAGTAATACGTATTAGAATGGACCTTAAAGAGATAGAGTCTAATGATGTGGATTGGATAGAACTAGCTCAAGATAGAAAGAAATGGCGTACTTTTGTAAGTGCAGCAGTGAACTTTCAAGTTCATAATGCCTTAAATTAAGTAAGTAGGTATGTAAGTAAGTTAAGTACCAATACACTTCATAACCAAGATTGGCCAACATAAAATAATTCTTAAATAATGGGGGCTCTCTGAACGTCTGCAACGCATCTTAACACTCAGAAAGGTGGGTCCCCTTATGTTGACTCTAAGGGGAAAGTATTCCTTACCGTTTTTATAATAACAAACCTTTCTAGCCAAATAATTAAAATATTGCTTCATTAAATACGTTTAGTATAATTTTATAGTAATCTCAACAGTCCTTGAATATTTTTATGGGCTTATTGAGATTTCTACAGCCTTTTTTTTTTAAATTAAGAGAATAAGTCCTGGTCAAATTTCGCGATACCGATGTCAAATATTTAAGAACTGTTGCGATTATGATATGTATAGGACTAAAATAAACGTAAACTGTAAAGATATGGACCTCAGATTGCCTCTCCTTGTACTCCGCCTTAAGTGTTCAATCAAAAATATTTCTAATTAGTTCACTAGCTTTCTTTCAGAACAATTCATCCTGTAAAAAATTCTTGAACGGTTAGTTAACTATGAAAAGAAAAATCTCACACCTTGAATAAATCGAGCATTTTTTTTCTACATCCCTCTTTTCAAATATAAATATTGGCCCAAATCTTGTCGTTCGAGAGGGTAAAACTCCAGGGCGTGGCTGTTTGTTGTTGTTTGTTTGTTGTTGTTCATTCCAAACAATAACGAGGCCATCATTTGTCTTGGTTTGCTGCCTCTGACAGTCAGGGGAATTGGAACGAAATGAATGGTGCGCAGGACCGGAACTTTGCTTGGTTTGGAGGGGGAAGGGCGGGGGTGCTGATAATGCGAACAACTTTTACACCATTGTCTCAAAGACAACACCTCCTAAACTCCCTCTAACGCTTGCTCTAGTTTGGAAATCTTTCTGTGAGGAATTATGGATTTCAGAAGTTAGAGAAGAGAGAGAGAGAGAGATAGAGGGGTGAGGGAGGGTTGAGGGAGGAGGAGATACTTTGAAAAGTACAGCCAGATTCAAAATGTCATTCCATAACATTAGTCATGTCCTAATTAATGCCTTAATGTGTTTCTCTACCGATACTGTTAGTGTTTTTTGAATTCATAGGATTGGGATTATTTTTGGATTTTTTGATATCAACTCAACCCATAAGCAGCTAGAAAGTAGTTTTTTCATACACATCTTACTATCTGTTCATACGCTATACGCATTTTGAATACGTTAGTGATAAACCATCCAGAAAAGAAGAAAACATGCCAGTATTCGAACTCCGATCTTCCCGTGTATGGTAAACTAGACTATATGAGCCTGATATATAGTTAGGTGCTTAGCGATGTGGGTAAAAATATAATCTCCGATACAATATCAAAAAGGTGAATGTTAAGGAACGTAACCACCATTCATATGGAGAAGCCGATAAACCAAAATATGCTGGTATAAGCCTTTAGTATATTATTTCTGGTATCGAACCTCGACCTCTCAACTCGTAGTCAGGTAAACTATCTGTGTAGCCAGCTCTTACTGTGAGGTTCATACAGCAAGGCCATTCGAACTAGGTGGATTCATTTGAAACATCCTAACCAGCTCCATTTTTGTATAAGATATCGTATCGTAACCACTGGGCTAGAGCGGGTTATGATACACTCGGACACGGCTGAGAAAGCATTTTGGAAGATCCAATCCTCGTTCCGTCGAGATGATTGATGCAACCCATAATCTCCATTAGGCCACTCCATCAGGCTGCACCCGGAGCACTTACAGTCATATCGTATCCTCACCCCGTGGATTCCTTTCATGTGACGGCGGAATAACAACAGGAAGTAGGACTCACCGATCATTATACTCTTTCTCTCTCATGATCTCGTAGAAGATACAGGGTTCTGTCCAAACCAACACGTTCAAGATACACATTGGGGATACGAAGCGAGGATATGATACAAGTGTGGACCCGGCTTAGTCTCTGAAATTATATAAAAAAATAATACCTACAATTTCCAAATATTATTCTATTTCTTGCTCGTCTAACACGCGGTATTCTACCAAATTATATGATATGGAACCTTTCTCTTCTCATACTTTAATAATTATGAAAGTTAATAACTCAGCAATCTAACCTCTCATGCTAAAAGTAAATATAAACATTTTACGTGTGATACATCTAACACATCCTTTTTATGTTTTTGAGTGAAATATATAGATCTGCCACAAATTATTTGAAAAAACCTATTTTTTTACCAGTTTGAGTTATCCATTTATGAAATAAGCTACGCTAATGGTTTTTATATTAGGAAGATTATATTTAAAGGAAATGTAGTACCTCCATTTACGTGGATGGAGAGTGGAAAACCATTTTGGAAAAACTTTCAGTACACCCGACCGAGATTCGAAACTCGATCTCTATGTCATTAGCAGTCTAGCCTACTGACAAGATTAGCGTCTTAGACCATGAGGCCACCGAAGCGGGTAATATATTATTGTATGGTTAAATTTCGAGTCAATATAATTTGAAGAAAATGTGTATTCAGGTAAAATAAGTTGCATGTCTATTTTTATCGAATGAGCTGGTAAAATCATCTCCTATTATTTAAATACTAGCTACACCTATTTTTGAATAAAACGTTAGAAGAACTAATCAAATAACTAGTTAATACGTTATGAAATTATTTAAAACTATAATAATATACATAGGTAGACATGCGGAATAAATGTCAGACTCATCATGTCTGGTTTCCATTGAGGAAGTGGTCAGGGTTGGAATTCCCTCCGGCCGCACCGAGGTTGGTGTTTCCTCAAATGATTTTTCACTTTTACTTAATATAACTGTTGGTATATTTCCTCTGAAAGTTTACCGTTCACATCTTTACCCCATCAGCGTAATAAATATACATAGACTGGACGAGTAGTAAGAACTGGTATTTTATTTATTTATTTATGTAAAAATAATTATCGGCCCACAAACACTTACAAAAATTCTTAAAAATATAATATTTATTTAAATACAAAACGTATTTAGTTAATGAAAAGCTATAC
The DNA here is from genome assembly GCA_033556935.1 of Timema podura. Classification (NCBI taxonomy): domain Eukaryota; kingdom Metazoa; phylum Arthropoda; class Insecta; order Phasmatodea; family Timematidae; genus Timema; species Timema podura. The sequence continues at coordinate 123,525,677 of JAVRXN010000009.1, read as the reverse complement.
ATATTTATAAATTAAGAAACCATTCTACCTCCAAGATAACACCTCACTTAGGTGGGTAATAGGTTAGCTCTAACTAGGCGTCGCCTCCTTGTGTATGCAGCTTTCTGTATATACTTAGGACAACAATAGGATTGAGATCAATTAAACAGTTTTACCTTATTTTTAAAAATTAAAATAAAACTGAAAAATAATTATTTTAAAATGAAATAGCTATTTTTTAAGAGCTAAGCGTTTTCAAATGGAGATTGCAATGAACCGCATTTCGATACCTTTTCTGGTTCGAGCATAGTTGTAAAATTTAATACCTTGGCAAATCAGTAGAGAGATGGGTTCTGAATTTTGGTCCTTCAAAAAGTGAGACAGTATATTCAAAACAATTCGTTGTAAGCAGTTGAAATGAACACATGACATTATTTATTTTGTTAAATCCTCTTCTTTCTGATGAACATTTAAGTAAATATCAAAATCATCCTTGTTTTTTTCCCCCCCCTTTTATCTTTTAACAGCAGGAGTTCCCCACAACTTTTTTTAAATCGAGGAATGCCAACAAAATAATAAACTCAAAAATCATTTATATTAATCCCATGTTCAGACGATGAATGGAATTGCCATGATGCGTTTTCGTTTATAATTATCTCGCTGCTAGAACAAATATTAAGGCCATCTTGTCGGTGATATTTATTAGTTTTGTCTGAGTGGGTAGATGGTTTGTGCTCCCCGGTTACACATCCCTGTTTCTGTGGATATTTACACACCAGCGAAATTCTACAAACACCCCGTCAACTAGCAAGACTTCACTAAAATATAAATTTAAAATGTACTAGCGGACCCGACAGACGTTGTCCTGCCCGAACGTTGGCTTTTCGTTTGGGTGGCATAATTGATTTCGATAATAAAACAAATACTATGTGATCATCACAACTACAAATTCACAATGAACTACAATTAGTGAGTTACACAAATATTAATTATAATCAATTATCAATATTATATTAATTATTATAAATATTGGGTGGTGGTGGGGGGGTAAATTTTGAGGTTACATGTTCTGATATGCAAAAAATCTAAAAAAAAAAAATCCCCCCCAAAAAATTCCCTAAAAATAAAAAATCCTAGAACCCGATTACAGCGCCACCTACCGGGTCCAATTGTAAATCTAAACCATCCACGAACTCACTCAAACATACACAAAAAAATTCATCAAAATCGGTCCATCCGTTTAGGAGGAGTTCAGTGACATACACATGTACAGAAGAATTATATATATTAAGATAAACACATTTATATTGTCTTTATATATCTCACTTATTTTGTTTGATTCTTATCCACTGTAAAAAAACTAACAATTTGTCAAAAATATTAATTTTATTGCATATAATATTTTAATTAATATCAGATGATGGTGTCTGTATGAATGTATGTATGCATTTATAAGTGTAGATAAAATTTTTCATACTTCTTTCATACTACATAATATATATGTATCCACTAGAAAATAAAATATGTTGACAATAATCTGTTTAAATTTGCGTTGAAATGCATCATTGGTCGACATACAGCGTGTGACTTGCTGCACCACTCTAAACAGATTCTGTTCTCTATTTTCGATGAACGTGTGAATCAAGCTTTATGCAGCTAGGTCAATCTGCTGAATGAAGTTTGCTGGAACAGATGTTATCTCGTCGGAAGTATTAGGGCTGTGAGATAGTGTAGGTATGAGAGGGGGGGGGGAGTAAGGGGCGTAGAAACAGGCAACAGACTACTGACAAAGCGTTCCTAATTCCACGGCCTGGGACCCACCGCGAAAATCAATTTAGCCAATACAGAGGCGCGGGGAGGGAGGGGGCACACATTTTCATAAACGGAAGAGAGAAATAAATCCCCTCTCTTGCAAAGTGTTTTAGAGTAAAGGTTTAAACTAGAGATGGGAAATGTGATTCCTCGATTCCTCGATACCTATCGATTCTTAAGAGTATCGAGAGGATCCAAAATCGAGAGAACACCTCGATTCCTAAAGATAAGTGCAAATGATCGTGAATGCTTTATTAAGAGATTAATAAATATCGAATATTAAAGGCCGTTTGTAACGTATTTTTCCGTTAATTATTCCATATATTTATATACTAAAACTTATAAAAGCATTGATTATATTTGAAAACCTAAAAATTGAGGTTTTTCTTCAATATGTAAACATATTTACCGTGGTAGCATAATGTATCCAAGAAAAAAACACAAATAAACCTCCATATTAACAGAACCAATCCTATGTTAAGAACTATATTCGATTGTTTTTCAAATTTACTGTCACAAATTAAATAGTAATAATAATAATACAGGTAAAGTTTATTACAAAATGTTAAAGCCAAAATTAAAATCATGACCGTAATTTGAAAAGGCAAATCATTTTGAAAGTCTAATTAATATTTAATAGACGTTTACCGAAATTTCCAGAATAAAATAAAATTGGTAAAAAAGATTTACCTATCACGGCAGCCATATTGGTGTATATTAGCATAAACCAATATGGCCGTTCCCACTTCATTTCAGTAAGAATCGAGTATCGAAGAATCGAGGTAAAAATTTAAGAATCGAAAACGGGAATTCGAATCGAAAAACTGGTATCGTCCCATCTCTAGTTTATACAGTATCCACATGTTGATTCAAAATATAGACAGCTAACATTTTTTTCAATACGTCTTAGGTACAGAACTTCCTCGACCTATGTGACACATTATTGTGAGATGAATCACTCGAATCTCACTCGAATTTCGCACCATGACTTGAGCGACTTTTATTACCACACATGTCCATTATATAAACATGTTATCACTCATAGGTTAGGGCAGTGGTTCTCAAACTTCTTAGTCATGTGGACTCTCTAGCTAAAGAACAGCTGATTCGTGGACCCTTTGATGTAGGATAAATAATTTAAATATGATAATCATAAACTGGTAGTATTTTATATGGATAAATTAGTCATAATATATTTTTAGTCCATGGTTCGGAACCCACGTTAAACTGTAGGTCCCATCTGCTTTCCACCATCATTCACACGTATCATCCTACCATCTAGGGGTAGTGGAATTCGCCTTAATGGTGTCCCCACCTCAGATGTGAGTTCCTCCACGCCAGGAGAGCAGAGGTAAATAAGGTCGAATGGCCAGATATAGAGTATTAGCCTCACGCACCCCCATATATGCTTTAATGCAAATAAAATTATAATACAAGTTAAAATAAAATAAATATCATATTTGTGAGTTTTATGAAGTAATAATTTTTAAAAATAGATGTAAAAAGAATTACATTAAAAAGGAAAGTAAAATATACTATATATATTATCTTATATCTATAATAATAAAATGAAGTGTTTGTCTGTCTGTGTGTTTGTTTGTGTGCGATGCTCAGCGAAATCTACGGCACACAGAGGTTAGAAATTTTTAAAATAGGTGGACGGAAGGGGGTCCAAATGCACCTCGAAGCCAGCTATCTAAATTTTTAATTACGTTATTTTTAACAAATTTTTAAAGAAAATATTTTTAATCTGGTTTATAATTACGTTTCAGAGCTAACGTTTTAAAATTAAATCGGGCATCATGGGGGGTGAGGGGGCCTATTTAATTATTATACCACAGTGGGTCACGGGCAGCGCCGTGCGGGATTGCTAGTTCATTCTCTCTCTCTCTCTCTCTCTCTCTATATATATATATATATATATGTATTTTTACATATATATGTATTTGTACATTTATAATCCCTGATAATGTATGTAAGGATTGGAATTGCTTGTGTGACTTGAAAATATAATTGAAATCTTTAGCAATTTTAATAACCATCTCCTTAAATCTCATTCCACACTAAGACGATTTCATTTCACATTTTTTGTCAAATCACAAAAAGCAGCAGAAAGGGCTTGTTGGCACAAATAAGTTGTTGGAAAACACATTAAATGTTTCAGTGCTTTGAAAGTTTTTTGTGCTGGCTGACAAAAAAAAACTTATTTAAAAGTGAATTTCCAAATGCTCCTCTCAAAAATGTGGGCACAAGGGGCGTTGCCAAACCAGCACTTTTAGGTCTCTTTAACTCCCCAGGATGGGATGATTATATGGGATGTCTTCTACGTTGTTTTTAGTACATACCGGCGATTTAATCCTTTTAAATAAAGTGTTATAAGATTTAAAAATATATATCAAGTTATGTCACGGATTCCATGGACGATCTTGTGGACCCCCTGGATGAGCCTCGGGGACCCCACTTTGAGAGTCTCTGGCTTAGGGATGATGGTGGTAGAATTTATGGAAATTGTACCCACATTTTCGTAGAAAAAGAGAGAGTGGGAAAACCATTGGGGGTGGGGGGATAACCAGAATACATAAGGCTGGGATTAAGGAAGTTGCCTACTTCTGACGTCACGGCAGGTAGAGATAAGATTTCCCATATAAATGAATATCTAAGTTTTATTTAGAGAATTTTAAAGATATAACGTTGAAACAAAAACCATACATTCTTAAATAATTCTACAAATTAGTCCTACAGTGCCACAAAATTATCATTTTTATCTTGAAGTGGTTTTTTGTAAAAGTGTTTATTATTAGTCATTTTTAACTTAGGTGATTTGAATTGGTCACGTAAATTGCTTGTAAAAGTCTTCCTGCCAGGATGTAGATTAAAAAATCCTTGGTAGCATATGTATATTTAGAATAGGAAACAAGAAAAAGGTTATTGTCAAAAGCAAATCCACATGTCTTTCGAAGCGTAACTCGTATAATGAATGTGTGAATTCGTCAGAGGAATAGGGAAATTGTTATCAGTAGATAACCTCACAGGATAAACTGCTCATTTACTTCTCTCTCTGTTTCGTACATTCATGGTGTCTAAGTGTGATAGTCCTTAAACTGACTAGGTGCGTCAAATTAAGATACAACCCGCTTCACAAAATAAGTTCGAAATCTCCAAGTAGGCAACTTCGTTAGACCCCCTACCTTCCATGTCACCTGGAAATCAGACCAGACGAGACTGACGCCTTTTTCAACGTGCCCACTACCAACAAATTGAACCAACAGTCCCTAAAAGGTGACCTAGAAATCTTGTCCACACAGATTTGAGATTGTTTTTTGAAATATATGTTTGAAAAATATCAAAAGTCTAAGTAACAATATCGATCCCTAGCCCATTCTCGCGATAGTGTGGTTACGGAGACAGACAAGTTTTAGTAGACCTTGGCTGGATCACAAAGATAACATTATCATAATTTAGTATTTATGTCACACATATTAACTTCACTCTTTATTTCTTGGTGTTCAAGTGTTAAAATAGATTTTTTATCACCTCGTCTACAAACTGTTGAAGTTATATGCATATATGATAATTATTATAATTACGTATGGATGAGGAAGGAAGCATTTCAGAGTCGATATTTAAACATATTTGCGTAGAATGAGAATGGGAAAGTATTTAGAAAAATGTCCTCAGTAGACCCAATCGGAATTCGAACCCCGATCTCTCCTTCTTCAGTAAGCCCATCTAACATGAAAGCGACGCATTAGACTATTAGGGTACTGAGGTGGATCAGTACTTAGTGTTGCTTCCCTAGGTAAGATAGATATTTTATTATTGTGTATTTACCTCCTATTAAGATATTAAACGAGACATTTACCAGCTGGCACTGTTATTATATCAGTACTCGACTTAAAAAAGTAGATTAATCTAAGTAATTATTCTTAATGACACACACAAACTAGTAGTAAAGTAGTGTGTAAAAATATATTTAGATGTCTTCTGTCAACACCCCTAGGAACTGGTCCAAACTTGTAGTCGACCACCATTCATTACATTAACTGTATCATGTGATTAAATAACACTAGATTTATAAAGTGCACGTTAAAACCAATATAATAAAAACCCTCTAGAAATAAAGTTATTTATACTTTGACTGACCCCATGTAAACAAAGGTGTCAGTATCTTATTGTCTTGTTTGTCCTAGATGGGAAAGTCAGGATTTGAATTCTGTTCAGGTGTACTAAAATATTTAAAAAAATGTTTCCATCCTTACCTGCATGAAAATGCTAGTGAATTTCTTCTACATTTTATCCTTATCCTTCCTATCACAATCATGGGAATGAAAGGATAGTAGAGATGGTAGTAAAATGTGGCGTATTTTTACACACGTGGGTAAATATATTTTTATTCTTTACTTCTTCCCTATTTATTTCATTCCTACCCTTTTTTTCCCGAAGAGTTGAAAAGAGAATAGTAATAAAAATAGTAGTAGTATTGATTAGGCTACACTCACCGGTCCTTTTCTCCGCGTCCCTGAAGGTGACCTCCTCTAGGACGACGCCGACGCTGCGGCCCTTGCTGTTGACGGCAAACACGGCTATCCTGAAGGTGACGTCTGGCTCAAGGTTGGCGAGGTAGAAGTAGGGCGCGTCAGAGCTGGTGAGGTTGTAGCGGGGGACCCCCGAGTCTGCCGAATACAGCTCCAACAAGAAGTACTGGGGGAGACCACCATCAAACCCTGGCTGACAACTCACCTCCACTGAGCTGCTCGTCTGGTTGGATAAAGTGCAGTTCCTCACCGGGAACGGTTTCCCTGGGGCATCACACAGTGGTTAAAGTCTAGAGGGCCTTCTATGGGGTATCACACAGTGGAAACATTCCAGAGAGGATTCCCTGGGGCATCACACAGTGGTTAAAATCTAGAGGGCCTTCTATGGGGTATCACACAGTGGGAACATTCCAGAGAGGGTTCCCTGGGGCATCACACAGTGGTTAAAGTCTAGAGGGCTTTCTATGGGGTATCACACAGTGGGAACATTCCAGAGAGGATTCCCTGGGGCATCACACAGTGGTTAAAGTCTAGAGGGCCTTCTATGGGGTATCACACAGTGGTAACATTCCAGAGAGGATTTCCTGGGGCATCACACAGTGGTTAAAGTCTAGAGGGCCTTCTATGGGGTATCACACAGTGGGAACATTCCAGAGAGGATTCCCTGGGGCATCACACAGGGGTTAAAGTCTAGAGGGCCTTCTATGGGGTATCACACAGTGGGTACATTCCAGAGAGGATTCCCTGGGGCATCACACAGTGGTTAAAGTCTAGAGGACCTTCTATGGCCCTCTATGTATCACACAGTGGGTACATTCCATTCCCTGGGGCATCACACAGTGGTTAAAGTCTAGAGGACCTTCTATGGCCCTCTATGTATCACACAGTGGGTACATTCCATTCCCTAGGGAATCACACAGTGGTTACAGTCTAGACTCTGGAGGGTCTTCAATAAAATTACGTTTAAAATAACATAAAAGTTCATTTTAAAATCTGATTTAATTATTTTCATTATTAATTAATTCAAATGGTTATCGTATCAAATGTTCGCAATGTTTATTTTAGTGCCAGTATAGTATAAACAAACACATAATTAATCTACCAATACATTCGATATAATAAATGTTAAACTAGCTTTATAAATTAAGTAGCATATTTGGGAAAAAAATAACATTTACTCGATTTAACAGTTACATTTGGTAAAATTGCAGTAATGTGGCGTGTTTTTGTAACAGTCTAGTAATTATAATAGGGTTTCGATATTTGTTTGAATAATTTTTGCTATCCGAAAGTTATAATTGCACAAATAAATACACAAAAAGGTAAAACTAATTTCTAACGCTTCATTGAAGCTGTGAGTACTTATTAGAATTCCACTATAATTGTGCCAAATTTGTTAGTAAATGTTTGACTGAACATAGATTTCATGTTTATTGAATGTGCTATAAAATAATTGTCCAATTAGTTACGTTTCAGTTGGATAGCTTAGAAAAAAACACATGTTAAAAAACACTAAAATGCAAAAATTAAGCTATAAATAATTGTAATATTGTATTTTTTTACTTAAATATTTCTGTGATAAAAATCTGTATTAGACCAATCTCTCAAGTGATGAATAAATGTATATTTTTGTTTCTTTTATCAACCAAGAACTATGAACAAAACACTAGCAGAGCTGGCTGAACTCCTAGTGTGACGTACGATTTATCAACAGGCTTGGGCTCATTTTAGTCTGGGCATTATTAAATATAGTTTTATTCCATCGTAGTTTTACACCCTCCCTCCAAGCCTATGCTTATGGATTTCCTTAAAATTCATCCTTTTCCTTCTGTTTCTTTTGATCGAACCACTCACCGCTTCTTTCTTTTAGCCTGTTTGTCAGAGCACCGTAACTGAAGAAGTTGAGACAAGTTTTTTTTGAATCCCGGTGTAGGTCTAAATTTCTTAGTATTTACGTGGTGTGTGTGATTTGCAGTTTGTTGTAATAAATGCTGTTAATAACGTCACTCATATAAATAGCCTGTATTCAATGTGAGATTAATCACACTTTAGAAAATCTTATAAAATTTTCATTTTGATTAGAAGATTGAAAGTTAATTTTTGGGTAAGCTATTACTTAGGTTCTAGCTTGTTGCTTTACAATTAATTATTGGGGTATATCAAAAAGTCAGATTTTAATCATATATATATAGATTGTAATTAGATGAGAGTGTAAATATGAATAAGCATACGTAAAAGTAAAGTATTAATTATTTAAACGCGACTAAAACATGTTAATGTCAAAGAAACTTTACAATCTTTAGTTTTTTGTGTTCATTTTAAAGTGTTAATTTATTTAGCTCAACATTTTTTTTACTCTACTTTCACCCTTATCTATTCATATGGTCCCTCAATTGAAAATTTAATTAATTAAAATCTACATTTATAGTTAACAAGTTTACTGCTTGAGTGACTAAATAATTTAACTGTAAATCAACCAAATAGAAATGAATTATATATATATATACAATCCAATTATTATTAATATTATCGTATACAGCGAATGGGTAGTAAGGCGTGGTGCTAAAAGTAATTAATATTATTCATCCTAATACTTAATTGTATAGTGTTGTTTTCTTCCATATTGATTCGCTTGGAATGTACAATATATTTGTACTATTGTCAACATAAAGCCATAGCTGGGACACTGGGGCTGTGGTATCAATGAAAGCTCTTAGTAGTCGATAACATTCACACGTCCATCACAGAATATGTCTTAAAATATGAAAATATGAGTGAAGAAAGGCCCTGAACATGGGACAATCCTTGAATAGCCCAGAGGTAAAGTAGTGTAGCGCTAAGCCAAAGGTCTCGGGATCGATTCCCCTGTCCAGGTGTCACTTTTAGATTTATTCTAACTAATTCTAAAAGCTAGGTAAGGACCGTAAGATGTTTGTAGCACGGTGGCTGAGGTTTTACCTGCAGCAACTACCTGAAAGACACAGGGCGACACCTGCGCGCCTATGGCGTTGTCCGCCCAGCACGACAGGGTGCCGTAGTCGAGATCGGAAACAGGGGTGTACCGCAAGACGCTCGTTGTCCCGTTACTGGTGCTGGAGAACCTGTCAGGGGACACCTCAATAGTCTCCCCGGAGTTGTTGAACTTCCACTTGAAGCTCCTGACCGGGGGGTCCGTTTCCACCTCGCAGGCAATGTCAAGGCTCTCAGCCCGAGACGCACCCACCACCAGAATCTTTTCCTGTTTGCACGTCGGGGCGTCTGTAGACAAAAAAGTGAACATAGATTGTGAATCAATAGGTCATACATTTTAGTCTTATTGCCTATACATCCAGGCGTCGGATTATATAGGTTAAGTTACATGGGAATGCCGTGAGATAAGTGTGAAGCAATATGTCTAACAGTTGAGTGTTGCTATTGCCTATACATCCAGGAGTTGGATTATATGGTTGAGTTAAATGGGAACGCCGTGAGATAAGTGTGAAGCAATATGTCTAACAGTTGAGTGTTGTTATTGCCTAAATATCCAAGTACCGTATTATTATTATAGCTTGGGCTACATGAAAACGCCGTGAGATAAGTGTGAAGCAATATGTCTAACAGTTGAGTGTTTCTATTGCCTATACATCCAGGAGTTGGATTATATGGGTTGAGTTACATGGGAACGCCGTGAGATAAGTGTGAAGCAATATGTCTAACAGTTGAGTGCTGCTATTGCCTAGACATCCAAGCGCCATAACCATGGAGTTTGGGTCAGGTGGAAACGCCGTGAGATATGTGTGACGCAATAAGTAATACAGTTGAGTGTTGTTATTGCCTAAATATCCTAAATATCTCTTTAAAA
>JAVRXN010000009.1:123455510-123510510 GCA_033556935.1 Timema podura | reverse complement strand
AGATATCACCATGTGTTGAAAGTTAACCTCTTTGTTTGTACTGAAGCAATATTTTATTTATCTTATAAAAAGTAGTTTTTTGTCATAAAAACTGAAGGAATACTGACTTTAACTTGCATTCCTTAACTCACTTCGGTGGTCGCATGGTCAAAGGCGCTGCTCTGGTAGTAAATTAGATTGCCGATAACGGTAAGCTCAAGGTTCTAATCTCAGTTAGGTGTACTGATAGTGTTTTTTTCAAACGTTTTTTCCCTCTCCCTCCACGCAGTTGCAGGTACAATTCAAAACCATAGAGAAATTAGTACATAAGCCGGAAGGGCAGTAAGACGCAGTACTAAGGAAAAACTCGCCTTCCTTTCCATCCTACCTTAAGTATTCATTGAGTATAATTTGTTAAAACCTATATGATTCAAATGATTTTTTTTTACTATATTTGATTAGGCCTAGTACTCTTAGTTATATTTTTAAAATAAAAACGTGAATAGGGTTTAAACGATTGGATAGGCATTAATAATTTAGAAATATTTTAGCATATACTAGACTAAAGTTTTGATTTATATCTAAATGATAAGTTAAAAACAATATATCAAATTGTTTGTAATATTTATTCTCATACAAGACAAATGAATACGTGACAAATCAACCCCACGGTCGAGATAAAATATATTACACAGCCTCAATCGTTCCGGGTAGTTTAATGTAAACCAGTCATTACGGTACCGCCTACTAGGTGTCTCTGCAGTCGAATCAGTTCTCATTCACTCGTAGTTAAGTGTGCTACATAATTTCAAGTGAAATGTTGAGACAACGCTTGGATCCCATTCGTGGGATTCTTAACTTTAGATTTCGATTTCATAGGTTTCCGGTAAATTACACTGATAGATAGAGCTGCGCGAGTAGTGTGTCCGAGTAATATCCAACAGTTTCATCAGAGGGTACAACCATTATCGCACATGACCATTCTACCTAAAATGAGGGTACACTAAACAGAAAGCGGATGAGCAATGATCTGAAGAGAAAACCTGTCGAGGATATATGTAAAGGCTGGAGTAGAATTGTCCATGCAGCATTAACGAGAGAATGTCGTCAACATGCTAACCTCAAATTATGTCAGACAAACTTGAAAATGAAAAAGGCATTGTCAAAATTGTCAAAGAATACCGATGAAGTCCACGCAGCACTTGAAAAAAGTGACAATCATAATTAAGGTTGGGGAAAACACCCTTTAAAATATTTTTTTGTCTACAAATATTATTGCCTTTTCAACAAGAAATATATTTTTTTTTTTGCTAAAGTACGAGAAATGTTTGTGGATGGACTATTACAAGTTGCCCTAAGTAATTTTATCAGATATTTTCAATTCATGACATGTCGAACAACCTATATATCCTCCTCAATGTAGTCCTTCTACCCATTAAAACTATTGCTATTTATATCGAAACGCATTGCAGTATTTATTGGCTGAATTCAACAAACATGAAGTCGCTCTCTCTCCACTAACCATCTTAATTTTGATAAAAGAAATCACGATGCTTTGAGTAAGGTTTTGCCATAAAGTAAACATAAATGTGGTCGATTTCACTTGGCACAAAATTAATTTAGGTTAATTCAGAATCTGTAAATAACAAAAGATTTTAATACCCAGAAAGGGGAGATATCTTATTTTTATTGACTGGCTCTTGATCGTCCATTGTTAGTACCTGCATGTATTGATTACTTCTTCAAAGGTTCAATCATGGCACATACTCCTAGTGATGATGAAAGCCTACACACCTTCCGTGACTGCGTCTTAGAAAACTAAGAGTACATATCCCATCATTAGATATTTTCACCTTCTGTCAAGGCTAAGTATTCTGCGTCAATCACGAGAACAACCAACGGCATGGAATCCCTTCACTCAAAACTGAACGGTATATTTTACTCTAGTCATCCCAATATTTTTCTTCTGATCGACACCTTCAGAACACACTCACGTCAAAATGCCTATTCAAAGTACACGACGTCCTCAATTTCTTCGAAAGTAGGAATTTATAAAAAAAAAACAAAAAAATCTTGGGCAAACTGGACGCAGGAGAGGTAGCTTTGCTAGATTTGGTCCAGGAAGTAAGCAAAAATGTTCTCCAACCAAATAAAAATATCAAGTATTATACATTTAAATTTTGGTGATCTCGAAGAAGTTGAATCTGTAAGATTTTTACTTTCTCTCTATCTTACAGGTAGAGAAAGTATTGTGATCGTCAAAAAATTCGAACTCGAGATTTTGATGAATTTTGACGTTTCATGACTTCCTGAATCCGAAAAAGTGGTTTTTGAATTTCCGTCTGTCTGTCTGTCTGTCTGTCTGTCTATCTGTACCTCCAACTAGAGCCTAAACTATTTTACCTATTGAGCTGAAACTTGATATCTAGGGTTTTCATAGGGTTGCCCCGAGGGGTTTTTGGAATTGGATATCTACCCCTAAAATTAAGGGTAGTTTACTGAAGGGCAAAAAGAGAAAAAGTCGATTTTCTCAAAATCGGCTCTAACGATTTTGATTAAATTTCATTTATGAACATTAATAAATATTCCAAACAAAATGGCTACTCTCAATATTTCGGCAAAATCGTTTTAAGGGCTCCGGTCTGATGCGTAAATTAACATTTTTTATAATAGCTCCGAAACTATTTGAGATATGAAATTACTTAGCATTACAAATATGTATATATATTTATAATACAAATATTTTATTCGAAACATATTTTAATAAAATCAATAACTTTCAATATATACGCAATTAATATATATATTTTTAACTTTTTGGGCATTAAAGCTTAAGTATTGCGACCGTAAGAAAAACTAACCTGAAATGTTGATGGATGTCGACGTCTCATGACCCCCCGAACCCTTAAAAATAATCTTTGCAATGCCGTCTGTCTGTGTGTCTATTAAAACTTAAAATTAAGGGTAGTTTACAGAATGGCAAAAAGAGAAAAAGTCGATTTTCTCAAAATCGGCTCCAACGATTTTGATTAAATTTCATTTATAAACATTAATAAATATTCCAAACAAAATGGCTACCCTCAATTTTTCGGCACAATGGCTTTAAGGGCTCCGGTCTGATGCGTAAATTAACATTTTTTTTAAATAGCTCCGAAACTATTTGAGATATGAAATTACTTAGCATTACAAATATGTATATATATTTATAATACAGATATTTTACCCGAAACATATTTTTATAAAATCAATAACTTTCAATATATACGCAATTATATGAATTTTTTTTAACTTTTTGGACATTAAAGTTTAAGTATTGCGACCGTAAAAAAAAACTAACCTGAAATGTTGATGGATGTCGACGTCTCATGACCCCCCGAACCCTAAAAAATAGTCTTTGCAATGCCGTCTGTCTGTGTGTCTATAAAAACTTAAAATTAAGGGTAGTTTACTGAAGGACGAAAAGAGAAAAATTTGGTTTTCTCAAAATCTGCTTAAACGATTTTGATTAAAATTCGTATCTAGGCGTTGATTAAGATTATAAATAAACTGGCTATTTTCATTTTCCTATGAAAATGATTTTTAGGGTACATTACAGAAGCGTTAATTTCCGTATCTCCACAACTATTGGAGAAACTAAATAACTTATCATTGCAAAATTGTAGGACTATTAGAAATAAAAAACTTTTATTTGACATATATTTTTATAAAAACAGCAGTTTCTGAGATATTTGCAAATATATTAATACAATTTTGTGAGCTTTAGTTGTAAACATATACTACTTAAGTCTTAACGCAATAATACTCCAATGCCATAGAGTAATTAAATATAAGTAAGTATCTAAAAAAAGTTTGTTATTTTTCCTTAAATCTCTTAGGAGAAATGTTTGCATAGCAATGATCTATCTCCATTTTAGACTCAATAGTCAATATTTACATTTTTTATTGGTCAAAATGTATAAATGAATAATTAAATATCAATGCGATGACTTGAAGATCTGCAACATCTTTTAAAATGTTAAAATTTTAACCAGAAATCGAAATTTTAATACGAAGTGTTGACCCTTGTGGAAGACATTAAACTGTTTGAAATGTTCTTAGGTGGACAAAGATGCGCCTCTTTTCTCATTGATTCTATATCATTGTATATTATTTTATGCGTGTTCTAATGTGGAGTGGTGATGATACAATGTACATTATTCCGTTCAGAAATCTTACGAGTTTATAGAAAGAGAGAGAAAGTCTGTCCGGTGTGCCGTACCATTTATTTTACTGTGATTTTGTATTTTTTTTAAATGTATGACTATACCTTATATTCCATATTTGCATTCTTGTTTATCTCCCTCCTCGATTTATCTTGGGGCATATTTGTACACCTCTGAGGCACCAATACTTCATTTAGGTTGTGATAACGCAGGTGGGACCGATTTAACAAACAGGCAAGACAAATACGGGTTAAAAATGTAGTAAATTAATGCTGTAATGCTCAACCTTAGATTTTTTGTTCCCAGTATCTCAATAGCCCTCAGGGCTATTCACATTTTTTCACTAATCAAGTAGGTATGAGAAGGGTAGAACTTGGAGGAAATGTACACACATTTATTTGAAGGGATAGTGGGGAAACCACTTAGGAAAAACACTACCTCGTTGCAACCGCCTGGGATTCATCGTCATCAGTGGTCCAGACAAAACGGACCCCATTGACGTGGGTGCCCCCAGGTGTGGCCCCAAATCTAAACTATGCTACTTGTCATCAGTTACAAAAAAATATTTTGCAAATAATATCCAACCTGGCTTGTCTGACGGCCAGCTCGCAGAGAAACGCAAATCTGGAAATGTTTGTTTGACAAAAACTCCCACTTCATGGTTGTATACAAAGTGAGGGCGTGTACAGTTTATTCGCCGTGACGTCACCATTTGTAAAGTTATGTCACCCAAACAAGGAGACTGTTACTGCAACTCTTGACTATGGAACCTTTTACTTTGTCAGTTATCCCGTCAGAGGTGTAGATATCACGTGTGCGTGCTATTCGCTGACAAAACAAGATTGGAGGTATGGACACACTGTTCTAGTAACAGATTATAAACAGATTTCCAAGAGTAGAGAGTGCAAAATATCATCATTTACATGTGGTATGGAATGAATAACATCATTTGTACGGTCCAATTTTCATAGGAAGAAACTTATCTTCCATCTAAAAAGGTATTAGGCCTAGTCATGTGAATCTAAGCTGTCATTTTTTATAGAGACTATTAATAACTATAAAATATTATTAATAAAATAAAATATATAACCAATTTTGAACACAAAAGTATGTATGTATTTTCTAAAAGTTTCTGTATACTAGAATCTTATCTCTGACACAGGTGCAGGCTAGTTTGGTCTCTCAGAGCATTAGTGTTGAATGGAATGCTAAGAAGTTCTGAAGAAATTCTCTCAGAGAGAATATTGTTATAGTATGTGTACAATAGGATATGATAGCAACTTTTTTCTGCGTTGACTTAAAAGTTAAAACATGCTTTAATTTTGAGGCAACTTAAATTTTGCCGGTATTAAAGGAACGGCCTATGTTTGAGGCTGTCTACGTGCACTGGCGATTAAATGGTTGCTGACAGCCTATATTGGTGTTCACATCTTGCAGCTAGTTCGTAGACTTTAAGACATATAGTTATACAAATATGATTGAAAAAGTATTAAAAAAAAGCTTCCAAAATCAGACCAACAATACTGACCTATCAAAAATGTAAAATACTTTAGAAAAAAATAAACTACTGAAATTTGGTATGGACCCAACCAACAGGATAACTTCCAAAAATTATAAAATATCTAATTTACAAAATTTAAGAAAACTTTAAATTTTAGAAAAAAACTAGCTGATTTAATCGAAGATATGTTGGTTTGGATGTAAAAGTATGTATTAACTAAAGGGAACCAATTCTTTACTTAAAAAAACCGTACATATGTTAAAAAAGTATTAATCTTTTTTCATACTACCAGGAAGTTTACTCATATAGCTAAGTAAAATATTTGACAAAATAGTTTCTCTCAGTACATTGCATTTTAAAACTTCACTTATTCAAAAATATTAAATTTTTTTACGGACGTTCATATAAGCCCAAAACATCATTATTGTGGAGAATGTAACAAATCTCGCTGGTGCTACCAATTGTTCACTGGAATATTCTCAATTTATTATTCTTCCAAAAGAGCACTCCACCATCTTTTGTGCTCTTGATGGTTTATAGTTGGGTGTGTTTCGAATTTTTACTAGTCTATAGATAATAGCACTTATTTCTTCTGTAAAGTAAATCGTGTACTATAGGGAATCGAACCCGGATCTTTTGTCTTAGGAAGCCAAGATATAGGGTAGGTAGGTTATCTTTGCTGAAGAAGGGAAATGTTAAACAATGAACACCTTTTCAACCCAAATTATTCTGAGATAATTAACTCAATGGAGAATCTAGGTCCATTCTTGTTGTCAATTTGTCGTTTCTGTGACCGATATAGACCAAAGAATCACGATCGTTTACTGTCGCTCCACCTCATAGTTCCTTTGAAATAGATCACATCGAGAAGTTGAAGTATTTCTACTAGTTTAATTGAAGGAATCGTTCACTTATAGCATATCGTTCGTGAACTATACAGTTCTTCCTCACAGTGGGTGCGTTTAGTCGGCTGTTGCCCGACACACCCTCACCGTTGTACGAGGGAGTTGTGAGGAAGAACAGTTTTGTTCGCCTGTTAAGCTTCTGTATACGGAAAGTGACAGATCATCTGTCACATCATTATCCTGACACAGAATGAGTGCCTCACAAACAAAGTGTGAATCAACAACGGTCGAGATATACGTAGGGAACATGCGGGGACTGGAAAATACGGAACTGATATTTTAAACTCATGTCAAAGATGTAAAATATTAGAGAGGATAGTATTGTGTGACTAGCCGGAATTAAAATACAACATGAGACTCACACACCTGTGGTCACACGGCTTATGGCGTTAGGAGAGTAATACACGAGAGTGCCGAGGACACGAAGGAAGAGGTTCGAATCTTGCCCTGGTACATTGGTGGTTGTTTTAATTATATGATTTATTACGCACCTACTATATCCACAAATATCGGGTGTACTTCCTCTAAAACAACTCGTCCCATTGCCAAGATCTTATATTAAAGCCAAAGAGCCTAGTTACTAAACGTTATAGCAAAAAATAGTTTGTCGCACTGAATAAATAATATACATTTTCAGTGTTTAGCGAAACCATTGGAAGCTCCGACAAAGGGATGTCTCGTTATGCTGTAGGGAGTTAAGTGTTATAATCCTAGTCGATTGTACTGAGACCGGTTTTCACTTAAGGTCTTCTCACGCTCCCTCAACTTAGATTCTTAAATCTAATTTAAATTCAACCTTCTTCATCCTTTGCCCCACCCCATGTGTAAATAGGCATGTATTCAGGACGGGTGATATAAGACGCGTAGCACCCGAAAGAAAAGTTAGTCATAGCCGGTATAAGTATATGATTAAAAAGGCCTTAGTCTACAATTGAGGTGTCTGACGTTTTATCTCGGTCAATAGCACATTCGTATGTTGAGCAAAGGGACACGGGTTAGATTCCTGGCATGGCCGAAGAGAATATCATTGGTCAAATTGGGGACTATCATTTCACATTGATGAATTAAAGATCTGATTACTTGATGCTGTGTATTTTATACTATTAATTTAGTTTATAGCCCATGTGCTGATATAATCAGTCCATTTAGAAAGTGTAAGTTAAGGTGGGATGGAAGTTGATGTGAGCTATCTAGTTTTGCATATTTAGAGATTTTATAACAAATAATTTTTTGGCCATAATAAATACAATTTAACTTAAATGGATAAGTTTAGTTTAATTTTATACATATATTAATCGCAATAGTAACTCTTCTTGAATATGTGTCATGAGTATGATTGAATTTCAAAAATAAAGTTTAAAAAAAGCTTCTATTCAAATTTTACGATGCACATGATAAATATTCAAGAACTTTTAAGAAAACTATTTGTAAAAAATAAAACTAAACATATCTAATAAATCAGTATATAATCAATTTTAGCCACAAGAAGGTTTACTTATTTTCATAGAAACCGCAAGATACTTACCTTAGCTCATGGTCCCTTTCCATCTCACTTTAAATACAACAAGTAAATATAGTTAATGTGCTGGCAATATTTGTACTAACACGTTTTATAAACAAAAATACTGTACTAAGGAGAGGTTTCAACTTACATTTGACTCTAAAGGCCAGCTCGTTACTCGTGGTCTGCCCTTCTTCATTAATGGCCAAGCACACATATTTCCCAGCGCTTTGTCTTGTCACCTTCTGTAGAACTAAACTCTGGTTACTTCTGATGATACGAGCGGACATGTTGTGGCTCAGGAGTATGCTCTGAAACAGGAAGAAGAACACAGTCCATTGTACAGCCCAGTTTCGAAAGAAAGTAACTTTATCGACAGACATATCAAATTTACACACATAATTTTCATATATTAATCTACCTATATTCAATTCATGTGGTATCTGTATGCACTTACAGGGCTCATTCTCTCATCTCCGAATATTCTAGAGAGCTTAAATTTGGTATGGACACTATGGAGCATCTTTATGAGAAAAATCCTCAACTTAAAAATCCAAAATGGTGGATCCAAGATGGTGGGTGAAACGTACTAATTGAGTCATAGCGAGCTTAAATTTGGTATTTAAGCTATGGACCATCTTTATGAGAAAAATCCTAATATTGAAAAATCCAAAATTGTGGATCCAAGATGGTGGATGAAACGTACCGATTGAGTATTAGAGTGTTGAAGTTTTGGAGGATGTCACCATTAGGAGAAAAATTCGGAAAGTCCAAAAGGGTGGATCAAAGATGGTGGACGTAACGTTAAAATTGAGTCCTAGATGAATATAGTTTGCCATAGAGGCTATGAGGCATGCAATATGTATGAGAAAAAGACTAAACTTGAAAAATTCAAGACGGTGGATGAAACGTATCCCGATAACCTTGCAGAGCCATGGACACAAATCAAGAAGCCTCCTGTTGTGAAAAAGTTAAAAATATATCAAATCAACAGGAACGGACTTAACGTGAAATACGACATACTGCCTGACGAAGAAAGGCATAAACCCTAGTATGAAATTAATTACGTAAAACGATTGCTTTGTGTTGAATATATATCTATTTATAAAATAACACTAATAATCTAATAAAAGATTATCAGTATTGACGCTCAAAGGTTTCTATTTTTTTAAATATACTTACTAAATAACGACTGCGATAAATGTGCAAATCTGAAGCTCAAGACCTTTTTTTCGAGACCTAACAAAATTCTTTTGACATCAGGAACCCTGTCTTAGTAACTTTTGTAATTTCTTGGATTAACGTAAGTTACATGTAGATTTCTGTTTCACTATTAAAAATTTAAAAATTTTTATAGGATAATACTTGAAGTAAATAATTTAAAAAATATGATTACAAGTGGTTTGGTAGAAACCTAGAAATTCCTGTTGAATGAAATAGTACTTTTCTGAAATAGCGGTTTCTATTTCAAATATAATATTTTTTTGGCCATTCTAATTTTCTTTTCTAAATAATTGAAATTGGTTGGCTAGAGATCTTGAAATCTTTATCAAAAGGAACTACTTTAAGTTTTAAATATATAGAAAAGTTTCTGTTTTGAAATAATTCTTATCAAAAAGTAACACATTTTCATACCAATTAAAGTAAACAAAAATGTATCAATAAGATAGATTTAATATTTGTGGTATAAATCATAAAACTACTTTTATTTAAATTAAAATTTCCCTTAAGTATATATCCTTTTTAAATTACAAACGTAAATCCATTTCATTTTAAATATCCCGTTCAAAATTTGTTTGTTTTAAGAAAATCCTCGAGATAAACACAATGTTTGTATATCTTCTTTAACAGGATGACCAAACTTTACACGGGAAATTACAAGAAAACACTATCTTATATTAGGTATAATGCTCGTATTACGATGTTGGGCGTGTATCCAATTAAAAATATAAATAAAGTTTAGAGCCCACAAACCCAAATTTATAATAGACCATCCACTCGTATCATAATAGAAGTAATGTGTGTGGTTGAGGGTAGCTTCTAGCCTATCCCTAGAAAACACCTGTAGTGCGAGTTAACATTTATGACAACGGCTCCTTCATACATGTCCGGATGTTACGGTAATACCCTGGACCACCTACCATAGAGGCAAGGAAAAGACCTTCATTACCGTTGTTCCTAAAGGTTGTGTTTACAACCTGCTATTAACACGGAGCCACTCAGGAAAACCGTTCCGTTACACGCCATGCCTTCTCGCGCTAATGCGCCGCTAAAAAATATAGGCGGTTCAATTATTTAAAGATTGAGAGCGATCTTTTGTGACGTGGGTTGGGTTCTGGTTTCGTGGTCATGCGCATTAGCCTAGTGTGTAGCTTGATTGGAACCTAAGTCACAGTCTTTAAATTACGAACATAATTATAACAAGACATTTTAGTAATGTTCTAAAATTTAACTTTTGAAAACTTGTTAATATGACTATAGGCTATTAAAACCCATTAACTTATTATAATAATTTAATAAACACCCATAAATATAGTGAACACATACAAATTTGGATTACATATAATTCTATGGGATTCGGTTCTTAATCATTTTACACAACCACAAATGCAAAGTGATATTTGAACTCGAATTTGTAAGGGACTATCGGACAATTATTATATTATTAGGTGTTCTGTCTTTCGACAGATCTGTTGACATGTCAAAATTGGGTCCTCCACCATTTTCCTTCAGCAGCTTCATTTTTTAGATAATGGAATCTCACATTAATATAAACTTTACTTACTCTATGAAGATAAGAAATCGAAAGTTCACTGACGCACTTAAAAAAGGACACCACCTATCCCTATTTTGAAATAGTTCTATCCAGTCCCCCTCAATTAACATCAGTCAATTAAATAATATAATTAAATTTAAAAACTTCAAAATTAAAAGTCTTTCTTTTGTCCTAAACGTAAAAGGCGAATTTGATGTTCACGTCCTTCTGCCCAGCTTAGTGTACATCTAGCCCCCAACCCATAATGGTATTTTAGTCTATTTATTAAATGTATTTAGATCTACTTCTTAGTATTGTGAGTATATAATCAATACATCAACTAGTTTAATTTATATTGACATTCTACTATTATTGCTTCATTGGAAATTCCTTAGAAATATTTTTACTTCAATATCATTACAATATATTATTTTTTATTTGATCTTCAACTGAATGGATAGAGATTTTAAGAAACCCTTTATATTTAAATATGTGTTAAATTGTTTAAGTAAATAGATAAAAACTGTATTTACTATTCATTCATAATAAATTGACATACATATTTTTGTTGTAGAACACGAATATAAATTCAACACTTAAGCATCTAGAAACAGATTAATTTTAATTAAAGAGTCAGTGGTATTGATGGACCTGAAAGAGATAGGGTGTAATGAGGTGGACTGGATAGAACTAGCTCAAGATAGCGATAGGTAGCGTAATTTTGTAGGTGTGGCAATGAAATTATGAGTTTATAATACCATAAAGTGGGTAAGTCAAAGGTAATACAAGATTCATATAATATTTATATAAAACCATATCAAATGAATACATTTCAAAATTTAGGTGGGAAAAGAGATTAGTTAATATATAATTTAAAATAAATAGTGCTCCCTAAGCTATAAACTTGATAAAAATAGCTATAATACTTCAAAATCTATCTTTAATAGAAAAAACTCAAAATATTTTTGGTAAGAATTATTAGTTTCCAAAATAAACAATAAATGATTTTGGAATGTATTCAATTATATATACTGGTTTCATGCCTGTAACTTAGTCTTATGAGATTTTTAAAGAAAATGTAGGCCTGACATTATAAACTAAATATTTGATAGTGTTATAATGTACCTTGAAAATACATTAGTGGGACGGGTAAAATACTAAAAACCAACTGAAAATGTAATATATAATTCAAATGCTTTTCCTTTCAAGTAAAAATAATGGTTTATAAACATTTGTTTATTTTTAGTGTTTATTATACAAGGTATAGATTACATAATAAGCCACCTCATATTTTAGATAAGATATAATTATAAATATAATGTTGGCTTTTAATACGAGACACTAAGCTAATCACAGTGTATTTTTTATATAAAGTAGAAACTGAATTAAATAAACACATTACATTGAAAATAAAAACTGAACACACAGCCTTTGTGAAATATGATCAGCCAAAAATTATCTCAGGAATTATATTCTAATTAGGTTTAGTAAACCAATTTACTCTGGAAAAGAAAATTAAAGGGTGGACAGTGGAAATATTGGTTAGTAGCTTACCTCCATCAAATTTGAATAGACAAAGAAAATAAAAATACTTTATCTTCTCTGTAAGATAAAATAGTTTTTAATTGTACAATATTATAAATAGCCGTATTTTGAATAGGTTGGTAAAATAAAATTATTATATGTATATATTTACATATATTTTTGTTTAGTATTCCCTTTGCAAATTTATAAGAAATATAATCAGATTTTTTAAAATAGTTGTAACGATTTTGTTCAAAATTAGTATTTCGGCTAAATAATAATGTAATGTATGTTTATTTAAAAAAATAATTTATGGGTAATTTAATTTGATATATTTTAGAAAACTGGAATGTTTTTGGAAAATATCCTTGAAGAATATTTTAAAATTAGTGTCCGAGATTTTATTTTTTATCATAAATAAGAAAATAATTTTAAATGTACACAAATAAATAATTTTTAGTGTAGCTGACATATAACTGATTTTAAAAATCTGAATTAAAAAAATATTTAAACAATTTTGCTTAAAATGTAATATCAATAGTGTTTACTGTTATTAAGAGATAAATGTTATTTTTACGAGGAATAATTAATAATAAGGGCAGTTTATTTAAAACTTATTTTTGAAGAATTTGTTACAATAATTAAATAAAGAACGTTTGTACGGTTATTTTATAATATTTTTATAGGTATTTTTTCACACATTATTGTGTGTGTTATGATTTGTAATTAATATTTCCTCAAATCTAAAGATATAAAATATTAGTTTGAATGAGTTGATAAATTACTTCTGGACGCGGAATCCTAGTTTTAATAGACAACACTTTTACGATGGCCTCTATTCGAAGTGGCGGCAGTTCTGCGGGCCACAAATACACTATCATAAGCTACAGTCTGTACATTTACCTAAGAGACTACCTTCAACGTGACCCTAAACAGTCCTTCATGATTCATTGTGTGAATTACCCTGTATCATCACTGCCCGCATCATATTGTACAGGCCTGATAATCCACTTGCTCTCGACTTAACATATAAAACACGCCCGTATCCTAAGTTTCACGCAAGAGGAAAATTAGATCTATATAAAACACTGCTTTGGATAAGAACTAAACAGGAATATAAAAAACGGCCTCTTTTTTTGTTTTAAATTGTATATCTCACCCCCAATTTTTCAGGGGTTAGGAGGCCCAAAATAGATACTCGAGTTCAAAACCAGTATGCATTTTAACCCCCAACTTTACAGAGGCTGGGAATCTTAAAGAAATATTAATGTTTTATGCATTCTATGACATTATTTATCTACCGTTAGTATATAATTTGGTCTTGTTAGAGGGTTTTATAGTTATTTTCTTTAGGTTGTGGTATTTAACGTACTATTTTTAAACACTCTTATTTATAGAAGAACACAGAAAAGTCTGAACTAGGATATGACAACAAAAGGAACCTTTTACAAATAATTAATATATTCTTCAGACCCTTCGGTATCAAACCAGGGTCACCTTAACTTGCTAAATACGACTTTAAGCAGTCACCCGTATGTAATATTTTTTTAAAAAGTTTAAGGCGAATAATCTTTGGTCTGCAGTATTAAGTAGTTTTATTTTCATCGTTTCTCACCACCAGTTCGAGTAAAACACATAAAATATAATTATTACGCTAATTTGTTAAGATTGAGATGTAAAATTCGGGAGGAGATAAATCTGAATTTGCGTGGAGGAAGAGTGTAAAATAATTTATGAAAAATCACCCGGCCTAAGGCTCGATATAAACCATGAAATTTCAATATCTTATTCTCAGAAACTTGTCAAATTACTATAAACCCTATATTGACCACTTGAAACCGACGATCCCACAGTATAGGGGCGTTGGATCGCAAGGGGTTCGTGGCTACGAAGGTCGAGGTTCGAACCTTGGTTGGGTGCACTGATTGCAATTTGTGGTTTCACACTTCGCCTGCCAAACTAATGTGGGAGGATCTATTCTATGCTAACTCACAGCTTGGATTAAGTCATTAAAAGACTTGATAGTGAATATACCAATCAAACAATAAATGCATCATGACTTTTTATCAATATCAGCTACTGTACAATTATGTTTTATTATTTTTTTAAGGTGTCTCTAGATAACTATGTTGGTATATGATGGGTCAATACAAAAAATAATAAGACTCTTTTTACAAAAAAAAAGTGTTAAAGTGATTTCTTGAACCAAAGTAGTTTTTACAATAGCTAAATCATAATTTATTTAAAATTATTCTAGATTTCAATATTTCATCGAGTACTAAAATAATAGTGAATACATCCCATCATAAATCTATGAGGGTTATATGTTTTTGGCCCAGGGCTAACTTTATTGTATTAATTTAAAATTTCCTGTTTTACAGAATAAATTACACCATTAATATGCTCATTAGATAATAATATATAGCAGTGAATTTTTTTTATTAAAGTAACAACTGTCGGGTTTGTGGATTTGACCTTAATTGGGAAATATATATGCAGTCATTATTCAACCGAAAGTAGTAAGTCTTTTGTTCGAATCAGCTTAATTATTTGTTCAGTTTACGTTTTCTTCTATGCAAAGTCTAATATTTAAAGATTGCAATTTATGACCAAAATTAACATATTTTACAATTTTTTTGGGTGATATTCTCTAAATTTCCTTGTTTATTTATACCACCAAAATCTCCCCATATTTTCTTGGTTTTCCAGGTGGGTAGAAACTATTAATCCAGTGGTAGGAATCCCGACTGTCACTGAGGGTTTCAGGTTGTTTATTAATAAACCGTGACGAAGATACATCAATTGTCAAGATAGAGCATTAGTAATGCCAACGGGCTGTTGTGATGAACGTTGAATAGTATGGACAGATTATATGAAGTCTATTCCATGGTTGAGTGGCTAGGCAGGACAAATACAGGGGAACTTAGTACGCATGGAATAATCCCTTCATACGATTCTATAGTGTTAGGTTAAGTTTGTGTTCAAGTCGTGAATTAATGTAATTTTTAGAAAGTGTATGCTAAACTAGGACAAAATAATATTAGGGATAATTGATCTTAAAAGATTACTTTGAAATAATAATAATAATAATAATAAAAAAATAAAACCCGCCTCGGTGGCGTAGTTGGCTAACGCGCTAGTCGTGTAAAGCTCGACCGCCGAGGACGGGGAGATCGAGGTTCGAACTCAGTCGGGTGAACTGGGGGTGGTTTTTCCTAAATGGTTTTTCACTCTCCCTCCACGCAAATGGGGTTCAATTCCTCTAAATTCAACCCTCCCAATTCCTAATCCATTAGCGTAATTAGCACTTAAGCGTATAACCCGAACGGGTAGTAAGACGCGGTGCTAGATAAACTAAAAAAAATATATAATTATTGTTTTAAACTAGGAGTTGATATTCTACTGTTAACAGATGGAAACAATTGGCCTAGTTTACTTCTCAAGATACGTTAAAGAAACATAGATCTATTCTGAAAACCAAATGACATAATGAAACATGTCTGTAAGCTGGCGTGGTAAATTGTGTAAGTTCGTTTCCACCACAAATCTAAAAAAAAAAGTTTTGGCAGGAAAAAATAAAAATTATAGTATTATTTTTTGAATTTTTTTAGACATTTTTAACTGGGTTAGACAAAGTTTGTATTTAGACTATGTTATCCTTTAAGAAAAAGTAGGTCTTGTAATTCTGTCTGTTCCTGGGATTAAATCCGAAAAGGTTATATGGCTTTTTTAAAAATTGATATCTAGATGTATATGGTCAACTGGTCGTAGTATAAGATTCTCTAATTTTCTTTTGACTTTACCCCTAAAATTAAGGTTGTTTACAAATGACTGATTTTAGAAAATTGAAATTTTTCTAAATTGGTTAAGACAATTTTTTAATGGATATTTGGGGAGTATTTGGCATCAAAAATAACACTATTCTACTTTTCATGAAAAAATTCTTTGAATAGTAGTTTATCAATAACAGATTTTAGAAAATTTGAAATATTTTAAAGATTTATTTCACAATACGGGAATCTAAAAAATTATTTAAATGCCAAAATTATTTTATTTTATTACCAAGAAAATAATACATTATTTAAGGATAGTTTAATGATGGCTGATTTAAAAAAAAATTGAAAATGTTTTAAAAATTGCTATAGTGATTTTGTTTAAAATTGTCATCTGAAGACTACATTATATACAAAATAATAATATATGATGACTTTTCTAACAAAAATTAATTTTATGATAATTTAAGTCTTAAAATAAATAAAAAATATTTAAATATTCATAGAGTGGGCGTTAAGATTTAGATCAAATTGGGTATTTGGATATGATTTTAATTACATTCTCTGATATTTAATTTTAGGATAATTGACTAATTACTGATTTGAAAGTTTGAAATTAAAAAAAGATTATAACAATAATTTTGTTTTGTTAGTAAGACTCTTTATTGATAAAATGATATGTTTTTTTGGGGGGTGATCAAGTATACCATTTATTTCTACTAGTTATTAGTATTAGTTTTTTTAAATACAGTATACTCTAAATACAGCATATGTTTTTAAAAACTTTGATCCTTTTAGGGGGCGTTTAGGGAGCGTTCGTGTATTACTTAAGCAATTTTTGACCATTTTTAACCCCTCTCCCCTCTTGTAAGCAAAAATAAGCAAATGCCTGACCCCCCTATTGCTTGCGTATGATTTATCACCTTTTTTTCATTTTGTTCACAGGAATACCAATCTTTTTTTCATGCCATTTTACCTATAGCATAAACAGGTAGTCAGACGCGATGATAAAAAAACTCATGCAATTTATAAATTGCTGGTAATTATTAACAGATAGGTGTAAATTAATATTGGAAATAATTTACAATTAACACTGGTATTGTTGTACATTAATTTAAATTTACTGAATAGGTAATATTAAAACAAGTTATAACATTATAAAAGTTTAAAATTTCAATTTATTCTTAATTGAAGTTATAAAACAGTTTATTAGTGAATACATGAATATTATATTTATAAAAAAACACCCTAAACTCAATTTAATCCGATGACCATGGTCCTTGATCCAGTCTCAACACTTTAAATTATTATGTTTATATTTGGAGAGGACCCGTCTCACTGGTTTAGCTAACTAACGCGCTAGTCATGTTGAGCTAAACTGCCAAGGACCGGGAGATCGAATTTCGAATCTCGGTGGGTGAACTGGGGGTTTCCTAAATGATTTTCCACTCTCCCTCTATGCAAATGTGGGTTAATTTCCTCTTAAATCCAATCTTCCCAATTCCTAACCCATTAGCGTAATTAGTACTCAAGTGTATAACCCAAACGGTAGTAAGATGCGGTTCAAAATAAATAAATAAAATATTTGGGGGGGATAGGTCTCAAACTGTTGCTTACTTTATAAGGCACGCTTCTTCCCTCGTTCCCGTTTAGCCATTCAGCATCTTCATTGCTGCCCGAAGCTGCCCTAAGTCCAAGCGGCTTGCGAAGCACCCTCCCTCAATTTTGCCCATCTTTATCCGTCTTACGTAAGCATTGTTCTAACCCCCATCCCCCTTGTCAGCAAAAATAAGCAAACTCAAACCCTCACCCCCAAGGTGCTTACGTAATACTTGAACGCCCCCTTATGGATTTTATAAAAAATTCTGTAATGGCAACAACTCGTTTAATTTAATATTAAGGTCACCAAATCGATCAAAAAGAATCTCAACGGCAAGGTAAGGTTTGTTAGTGGAAAGATTGACTATAAAAAGGAATACCAGGGCTCGATTTCGACTGAATTCAAATGATGGTTTCACATTCCTCCATGGGTGAGTTCTGGAGCTCTTTAGTTCTAATTTTGATCTTGTTGTCTATCTTGTACAGATAATAGTAAGTATTTCCAACTATCTAATAAGAACGTTAGAAACTAAGCTTATTACGATTTATTCTGAGGTTTAGGGCTTTTTAGGGTAACCTGGAGTGAATGCACCCGCAATAGGTGGAAAAGGGATGAACCTTAATTTCCTCCTCCAACAATAAACTTGTCACGATTTGAAACTCAAATTTTCCATTAATGACAAATACAGTCTATTACGAGTCTGACCCTCGGACCACGTGACCACTGGTGTGAGTTCCATCATTAGCTAATACCACTAGAAGTGTGCCGTGGGAATTGCTACTTCACCTGACTTGGAAATAGGAGGACACGGCGAATTTTAAGGAAGATTTCAGGTATTCTCATAGTGAAGGAAGAGGAAACCACGATGGGGATAGAAAAAACACTCAAAGTGAACTAGTTGACAGTTGACGTCTCCGTCACAAGATAGGGGTTTGAATCTCGACTGGTTGAGTTAATGATGGAGTTCCATGTGTAATTTATTACCAGGTTATTATAAACCTTCCTATATGACAGTGAGGATTCATTCATTCTAGGTACCTTCCCAATGGTTGATACTTTTTAAGTTTTGTAGCTCCATCACTTTCACAGGTTTAATATATATAAATATTCTCCAGTAATTTATAGGCAAAAGAAAGAGTTCCCATTATTCCAACATTTTAAAATAAATTATTGACACAAGAATTATTAAGGCTAATTATCACAGTACTTTTTGAAAAATGACAGGGGCTGTAGTCTAAACTAATAGTTTTTACTCATCTGTCTCATATTTAAAAAATCATTGCAAAAATATCATAGAATTCCAGTGGATTTTTAAAATTCCCCTGAATTTTTCTCACTGTCACATTAAATTGCCTGACCTCTCCAAGTTTACTTTTTTCCTGATGCGTATCGGACCTAGTTCCTTATCAATGCCTATTAGGTTTAAGTTTTTTGATAATAATAACAATACCATTTAAAACTAAAATATGAAGGACATAGTTGTCAGTCTCACTTTAACGAAAAGAAAGTATCAATGCCAAAAAAATGTTTATACCATGTTATTATCTCTCAGAAAACCCCAATGACGAGAGTAAATAATACTTTCTTAATTTCTTCCTCTCTTCCCTTTAAATGTGTTGCTTCCCTCCCCCCCCCCCAACCGTCGTGAAATTGGCTACAATCCAAGTGTAGTTTTGCTTCCTTGAGTTGTTGGAGACTTGAGCTAATTAAAGCTAATCCGTCTTCCACGGGAGCCATAATACGTTGTGGGTATCTCAGAAGTAGCTCGTCTTGATTCCCTCTACACCCCTTCCCCCCGCCTCTGTAGACTATTGCAAAGTCCTCCCCCTCCCCCTCCATTTCCCAAGGAGATATATAGAGCTTTCCGCACTAAATTGCTTAGGAGACTGCCCGTTTCTGCTGGCTGCTTGCTAGGTTTTCTCTTTGGAAACCAGGGCGTAGTGCCAGCCAAGACACGCATAGATCTATTTTTCAAATGTTACCCTCTCCACACTCCACTCTCTTTATGTTTTGCCAGATGATGAGTTTAGGGTGAAACGTAATGATAGGGGTGGATGAGGAGGGAGTCAAGTTGGCTTCGGGGGTGGGATTAACAAATTGACTTCAACCATTGAAGATGACACTCTACAAAGAATGAGCACTTTATTATCTTATATCGTTCGCTTTTTTTTAAGAATGAAAAAATGCTTTACTATAAGCTTTTATAGAATATATTTTTATTACATGAGAAGCTCTGGGTTCTCACTTATACTGTACGAATTTGGAAATAGTAAAAATAACAAAGATTATGATGTAACAAATATTCACTAATTACCACTTATTATGTTATTTTATCAACTCTGTGCTCATATTATTGCACTTTGTGATTACTTATTTAATTACAGTAAAACATACATTATGCGAACGAGTATCAATGTATAGATGTAGAAGGGTTGTTAATTAACATTGTTTGATAAATCCATCCATTACCCTTCACTTCATATGCTCATTACGGCAAAAAGTTTGACATCCAGGCCATACAGTTATTACAAATGTCCCCAAACCACACAAATAATTTAGTCTGTAATATTAAATTTATGAGTGAGAGTGTTAGCTAGATAAAATTTATTATGATTTGGGGATTTGTGTAAAAATCTTTTAACTATAATATATTTACCCAAAGTAACAATTTTATGGCACAAATGGGTGTCTGTGCCACCTAATAAAACTATATATTAAACCATCTGAACAATATTGTATTCTATTTAGATAGTGCTAGTTGTTTATACATGAGATACAGGATTTAGAATTAGCCAGGAGAAATAAAAAATCTATAATTATTACCCAGGAAAAATGGAGGGGAACTTGGATCACGTATGAAAAATGTAGAGCTAGAATTATCTAAAAGAATCAGAGAACTAGAATTATTAAGTTGAAATGGAAAACTAGCATTACCTAGAATAAATGGTGATCTAGAATTATTCAGGTGAAATAATTGCCCAGATCAGGGGTTCTCAAACCATTTTATTACACGGAACCCTTTCCCTATGCAACTCCATTTCAAGTTTTTGAGATTTAACTAAAAAGTATACATAGTAAGTTAAAGATTAAGACTAAAACAAAAGTTATTTATTTATTAAAATATATATGTTACATGAGAAAAATACTATTATTTAGCTAAAAACATACTGTTAACGATCCAAAATTTTTTTAAAATTTTAACTATGTTAAAATGTTATTTCATTTTGTTTTAGTTACTAAATTGGATATGCTGCTAATAATATAAATTTTAACGTATAAATTTAGAAGAATTAATAATGTTTTTACCACCATTACCAATAACCATCTCACGGAACCCTTGTCACCCCTTCGTGGAACCCATTTTGAGAACCACTGACCTAGAGGAAATAGAGATCTAAGATTACTCAGGTGGAATGGATAGTGAAAATTACCTAGAAGAAATTGAGATCTACCATTATTCAGGTGATATGAATAACTAGAATTAGCGAAACTAAATGGATAACTATACTCTCCCATTTGAAATACATAGTTAGAAGAACTACCCAGGCGAAGCGGAGAGGAAACAGGATTATCCAGTTAGATAGCTGTATCAAAGCACGTTGTGCCAACATGAGCTTTGGATGTCTTTCAGCCTGGCCCGGCAGCTTTGTGGTAAGGGGATGAAACGTATCTTTCTGTCTGAGTGGATTAGCGATCTCCAGTGCTAGGAAGGAAAGGAAGCAAAGAAACTAAGTAATCTGTTCCTGCATGGCCATCCTCATGTGGGTTAAACTTTACTAGTTTGTCTTCCTAACATTTTATTTTATAATCAACTTGACTTTAATATCTGTCAAAGGTGTCCTGGAATTTAGTGACAACTTTTTCTATTTATTTAAAAAGGTTTGCCACCAAATTGCCGCTCTACTCATGACAGATATTCAAGAACTGTTGAGATCAGCATGTGCAGAAAACTAAACTCTATGTTTCTATGGAATAAATATTTGATTTGTTTTGGCCACAGCATATGTATGCTATAAAAACTGCAAAATTAATGCACTAAGCTTGCGCTCACTAGCACACCACCTTAAAAAAAAATTGTATTTATTAGTTTTATTTTACATTTAGTTGAATTAATCCCACTAGGTCAAGATCATTTTAAAAGTTATGGATGAGCCCTAAAGGCTTATAGACTACGTCTGAGATATCCTTGTTCAAATCCTGGTTGGAAATTAAATTCAGTGTTTAAGTAGTAAGAGGGATTATAACTTCTTATTTTAAATAATAAGTACACCAATTAAGCATAATTTATTAAAACTAATGGAATAGGGAGGAGGGAGGTATATTTACAGGAAATGTAGACGCAATTTCATGGATAGAGATTGGGAATCCATTTAGAAAATACCACTCTGAATTAACCAGACTTATATTAGATTTCCGACTTTCACTTCCCCATAAAATCATACCAGAAGATGAGACACACTCAGACAGCATGCCCACCGATGTGGCTAACACAATAGTTATTACTAACGTAAACTCAGGAATATGAATGAGGAAGGTAATTTAAAGTAAGTATACCGACATTAGTATAAAGGTTCAAAAAAAAGTCTACCATTAAACTTTACAAGTGTACCCTGTTAGTAGCTTGATTTCAATGTTCTCGATACATAAACCACAAATAATTTGACTCAAGTTCAACTCAATAGGATTTGGCACGAGCTCTATTTTTATAATGGTTTTAAATACCCTAAAAAGTCATATTATTATTAGCATCGCGTCTTACTACCCGTTCGGGTTATACACACTTACGCTAATTTGTAATAGTAGTGTGACTGTGAGATGAAATGGAGGACCTACAGTTTAACGTGGGATCCTAGCCACGGTGAAGGCCTGGCATTCCTCACATTCACAAGTTGTGATTAATACACGTCTTGTCAGAGGTGAAGGAAGGGTTTGGCAATCAGATAAATCTGTGCTGGGACCGAGGATTGAACCCTCGACCCCCAGCACATAAGTTTGACACCTTACCCCTAGACCGCCAGGTCACCAAAATGTTCAATTAAGATGTATAGGTGTTTATTAGCTAAGACAAAGATCTTTAGATATAATGAGCTACTATATTTATTATAAAAACTCTCTTTGGATTTAATGAGAGATGTTTAATATATCAACAAGTCTATTCGAGGCTAGGAAAATATACTGACAGTGAAAAAGCTCTACCGAGATGTATTTAATGTGCCAAAAATGTGTTTGAATATAAGTAAATTTAATAATCTCAGCTAATAAAGTGAGATATATTAAATATGACAAACCTCGTAGGATTCAGTGAGATATATTTAATGGTCAAATATTTATTTGAATAAAGAAAAATACATCAGCTATGAGAATATTATATAAATTTATTGACATATAATAAATATGACAAACCTCTTAAAACATAGTGAAATAATCAATATGCCAAAAATCTAATGAATTTAGAAAATGTGTTAGCTATGGTAAACCTCTATGTCAATCTAGTGAAATATGTTAACCATAACAAACCTCTTTGGATCTAATGTGATATATTTAATAGGTAAAGGTTCATTGAATCTAGAAAATTGCATTAGCTATGCAAAATCTATTTGGAATTAGTGATATATTATTTATCATTACAAACTCTTTTTTTATATAGGGAAAAATATACCTGACCACCTCTCTTTGTTTTAAAGGATATTGATTAATAATAGCAATTATTTTTAGAGTTAAGGAATAATGATGAAAATAAAAGCATGGCTGCATACCGATGTAATATTTAAATTGTCATAATACGCACTCAATGTTTTTAATATACATAGTTGAAGTTGAAACAAAGTACGTAAATAAACCATAAATTGTCTTAAGAATTTTAATAACATAATTATTTTGTTGGATACCGTACTCTGAAAGCTTTAATAGGTTTTGTAAGCTAGTCATTAAAAAGTAATGAAGAAAACGAATAAAATCTTCCAATTCTAAAGTAGTGGGCATAATGAAAAGATTCAAGCAACAAATGCCTCTCATTACGCTAGTTTCTGAAAAGAAAATTACATGAAAGATCTTTAGTAGGGTGGGAGGGTTACTTTTGGCTTCAACAAAAGTTAGGACTTTTAGTCGGTAGATGAGTTTAGGGTTCGTCTTTTGAGATACAATGCAGAACTCTCTGTTCTCTTCAAAGAAAGTTACTTCTCCTCTATATTTACTCTCATGCTTTGTTTCGATAGAGAAAATAATAATAAGAAAGGGAAATAAAAAGTTTGTGCATTTCCTACCTTGCGGTGGAGTAAGGAACTTTTCCTATTCATATATTTTTGTTCCTTGAGTGACTTCTATCGTAAAGTTTACTCGTATTGTTAAAAGTTGAGTTTTTTTAAAGAGTAGAGAATAGTTGTGTTCAATTACTTTCTAGTGCCATAATAATTGGATTCTATAAGATCGATCGTTCAATTACCTCGTCTTCAAGGTCATCGATACTGGAAAAAAGTATTTCAGATGTCCAACAGACATTTTTTCAACCAATCCTTTTCTGTTATATATAGTGGTTGTTATAATTAATGTTGGTGCAAAACCAGAAAACGGCCAATGGATTGAATTTTTGCTCAATCCTAGAAATGGACATTTTAAAATGAGCGAATCCCGAAGTTCTATTCAAACGACCAAAGCTTGACATACAATTTTTTTTTTTTCGTTTCTTGACAAGACTAAGCAGGTGGCACGTACCCAATTTTGAGCAACCGAATAATTCAAGAGGGCAAGTGATCTCATTGATATGAAAACCGAATAGGACAGATATTACAAATTTATTTTAAATTATTAAAATCACCTGAGCAAATTTGATTTTTTAAGCTTAACCAAAACTAATCTAACCTAACCTAACGACTATATTTTCAACTTTGGTCCTTTAGTAATTGCACAATCCAAGGTTTGGCTGTTTGGAGACGGCCAAAGCCCGAAATTGAATAGAACTTTGGGCTTTGGTCATTTCAAAGCGTCCAATCCTAGGATTGAGCACAAAATCCATCCATTGGCCATTTTAGGATTTTGCGTCCAACATAAACATTAGTTCTTTAAAATAAGAAATTTAAAATAATTAATATAATATACAATAAATGATATTGGGTGTGATTAATATAATTCAGGAATAGATATAATGGGTGTGGGATGGTAACATTTATGGACAGAAAGATTAATTACACAATATATATGTTATTGGTCGGGTTCGTTCTTCACTTGAGAAAACTAACTGGTTCAATACCTTCATTACCCACCTCGGTAATCTAATGGTCCATGTTCTAAGGCGTCATTCTCGTAATTGGCTAGACTACCGATGACATTTAAAACGAAGCTAAGGATATAATTATTATGAAATTAATATGGATGATAGCTATAGTATCCTATTAATGTTTAAGGTTGAAAAGCATTCATTTTATACAGGGTGTTTGGAAATTCATAGCCAAAACTGCACATATAGTTTGCTTGAACACAAAGTAATACAAAATCATTATACAATTACATCTGGAAAACTATACTCATGTCATTAAATTGTGTTCAAAGTTACGGCGTACAGCGCCTGGAGATCAAAGCTGTTTAAGCATGCGTGTACAACAGGTTATATAGGAGCTAGGTGCGTGTCACTGCACATGTAATAATGGCAAGCTGTGTAGTGCCAAGAGCCTAACTCTTGAATAGCTAGGAATTTGGAACAGTGAATCAAAATAACAAAACTGTCACTGGTAGCATTTTCAGACCGATCCAGCATCTATTTATTTTAAAACATGAAGCGATTGCTTTATTTATTGATCTCTGGAGTTCTACTCAAAGAGTTTAATTTTTTTTAAATGAATGTTTATTTATCGTGGAAGTGGCAAAATTTTAAAATTTCAAAAATATTCAAAGGAGAATCCGCAATTCATAAAACGTGGATTTTACCCCTTTCTTTCGACAGTAATTTATCAAGTTCTATAAAACTGTTTTTAATTTATTACTCTTTAATATCAATATAAAATATCGCGATTGTGAAAAAAACTAATCTTCGAGATTATGTCTAGTCTTTATATTTTTTGTGAGCACAAACCCAAAAAAGTAGATTTTACCAATTTAGCGTCCTCATGTCTGTCTGTCTCTATCTGTCCGTCTCTGGACAGGGATCCAAAACCGCTTGCTAGATTTTATTCAAACATGATAGTTAGTTATTTTAGGGTTGTACACTAATTTTTTTAAATCCAGACTTCAATTGAAGGTAGTTTACTAATGAGTATTTTTTCTAATTAAAAATGTATAAAAATTTCTAATGATTTTATTTAAAATGCATATTTAAGATTTGTTTGACATACCAAATAGCTCTGTATAATTATTGGTTTTGGGGGAATATTTGTTGATGGGTACTTTTGTGATGGAACATTTTTGAAAATTCTAAATATTTTGAAAATAGCATTAACGATTTTGCTAAAAATGGATATCTGAGAATTGTGTGGTATAAAAAATTACATTGCATTATTTTTGGGGGTAAAATTTCATTTATGGGTAATTTACTGGTGACAGTTTTTTTAAAAACTTGAAATATTTTACAAATGG
The DNA here is from genome assembly GCA_033556935.1 of Timema podura. NCBI lineage: Eukaryota > Metazoa > Arthropoda > Insecta > Phasmatodea > Timematidae > Timema > Timema podura. Next base: position 123,484,205 of record JAVRXN010000009.1, on the reverse strand, counting down.
TTAATATTTGGTTCCAAATGGGAATCTTGGGAGTGCAAGACATGATCATATATATATTAATGTTAACTGGTTTTTGGGCTAAAAAATTATTTATGTGATGTTTCTACAACAATTTATAGCCCTATTATTTCGTTTCACAAATCTTATGAGTTTTTAGTAAATGTTTATTTTAAAATTAAAGCGAGAGAAAGTAAGTGTGGTGCACCCTTCCCCCACCAGATAAAATATTTAATATAAATATGAACCACTTTTCTAATATGTAAGGCCAATCATAGTTTTTTACACTGGTAACATCTATACTTCTTAACTCTAACCGCCAGCGTTCAATGTTGGAATCATGCGCAGAAATGAAGAATCAGTCTACCCCTTCCTTTGTGCATTTTGTAAGAGATATTATAATATGTTGATATGCATTAATAGTCGAAATGTTTAATTTTAATGTGGCTATTAAAGCAGGTAAATTTTGAGATATTCTAAGTTCACATTTAATATTTTAACTGATTCAAGAGATTCCTGCACTTGTAAATAAAACACCGATAAAGTTATCTCATCGCAAGCTTGTTTCTGAATTTGACTTGCAAAATCTGGAAACAAATCCTGGACGGGTTCACTAAAGGTGTTTAATTAATTTTATTTCCACCTATTCTACAGGCGAATGCAAGAGGCTTTATTTAAAAAATTTGACTTATATATATATATTTTAATGATCAATCAATTATTGAACGTTTGATTTATAATTTTTATTAAAATTGTGTTTACAATACATGGATCTTAATTTAATGAAGTATGATAGAATGAGGATGTGAACTAGCGGGGTAAAATCACATTTGTAGTAACACTTACCCCCCCCCCCCACCGGTGCATCTGGTTGGGATTCTAACCCCAACCCTCTCGTCAACGGTGATTGAGTGCATTTTAGTGGGTGTGGCTCATATCCGTTAGGGCATTTACGTTACGTAAAACTCCTAAATAATTTTTTCCCTCCATAAATTAAAACACGTAAATCAATTAATACAAAAGTATCATACTTTTGCATTTATGGTGCGAGCAGCTGATTCGCCAATGGTGGTTTCCAGCCCCTCTGTTGATTGTCTGTTGTTTCTTGACTATCGTAGCATGGGGTTGTAAGGGTTGTGGTTGGGGATGGGGCGGGGGTTGTCGCGTGCACAAATGGCCGCGGGAGGTTTTCTCAGACGTTAAGAGACCCCGACCGAGGGGTTCCACCCCACTGGCTAGCTTGTTTTGTGTCTAAGTGTTTACACAAAGGAGCTCGATGCTAATGAGAAGGGTCAAAATAACAATTTCTAATTAAGTCTCATGACCCGAGGAAATATCTCTTTTAATGTGTAGTTAGATGTTAAGGGTTGTTAGAGGGTGAGAGGGGATCTGCTTGGAAGTTCTGCTAGCGTAAAGTTATATATTCAATCAGGCATTGAATCATGTGAACATTATTTACATACATGTGTTGTTAAACCTTTACCAATGCCAAATATTATATTATTATTATTATTATTATTATTATTATTATTATTATTATTATTATTATTATTATTATTATTATTATTATTATTATTATTATTATTATTATAGCACCGCGTCTTACTACCCATTCGGGCTGTACGCACTTACGCTAATGTGTAATGGTAGGGGTGATTGTGAGATGAAATGGAGGACCTACAGTTTAACGTGGGATCCGAACCACGGTGGAGGCTTGGCATTCCACACATTCACAAGTTGTGATTAATACACGTCTTGTCAGATGTGAAGGAAGGGTTTGGCAATCAAATAAATCTGTGCCGGGACAGAGGATTGAACCCCGGACCCTCAGCACAGAGGTCCGACACCTTACCCCTAGACCACCAGGTACCGATCTAATGTCAAATGATATATGAACAAGCAACAGAATTTAAAAATATATGATAAGAATATTTATAGATAAAGCAAAACTCTTTTTGAAGTCGATAGAAAGGAAATAATTACTAACGAAACATGGGCAAAATAAATTATCATCAAATTGAAAATAACTTAAGAAAGATAAATAAGCAATGATATTTCGAGAATTCATCTGAATAGAACACGTAAAGGCTATTGAGCAGATAAAATATTCCAGTTGCATCCTTTTACATAGAGAGAGTCAATTCACAGTAGCTTTGGTGCTTTCAGAAGATTTAAAATGTGCCTAAAATATATCCGGATGTATCAGTCTCGGCAATATGTATTGTTATTTCGAACAAATTATGAACTGATAGAAAAACATTAAAGTTAGTTCAAACAGACTATAGCTTTTATACCTATGTACGCCATAAAACACGAAGGCGAAGGAGATAGCCTTTTGCAGGGAGGCCACAGTCTGGGAATTATCTGGGGAAAAATGTCAGTAAATTTTACAATTAGTCATAGAAAGTTTTATATTGAGATTATTAGGGAAGATAAAGCTAATCATATTTTTTTATTCAAATATATTTTAAATCTCACATGTGTGTATTAACTTTTGGAAAACGCGCAAAATAAAAAATTTCTTATAAAAAATGTAGAATTTTGATTAGTGACCAGGCTGATCAGTTATGGTTTGGGTTCTGGTAGGGGAAATCAGGATTTTTTTATCAAGAAAGTCAAGGAATTTTATTTTGACTTTAGTCTGATTCTACTTTAACTGGGCCATCACCTTTTTTAAATTTTTAAAATATCAGTGCCTTGGCTTTTGGCCAATTTGTTAAATGCGTTGTGCCTTTAATCACTGACCATACACTAGTAATAAATGTAGTTGATTTATAATCCTGATGGGGTCAAAGTTATTTAGTCTTCCCATGATATAAGGATTTATAAGAGTGGTTCAAAGCGCTCATAGACCTAATCTTGCAACTAATTTGTTTTCGTTCTTTACATCTTGCTACCCATTTGGGATATTCTCATAGCATTATTGGATATGAAAGAGAAAGGTAGGATTTAGAGTATATGTGCCCACATTTTCATGGAAGTAGAGTGATAAAACGATTATTTAGTAAAGACGCGCTGCACAAAAAAAAACCCACAACATAGACTCAAATCTAGCATCAATAGTGTGTGATATTGAAGCATAACATATATTTCATTTTAGCTTTAGCAGGATTTAGGAGTCTTAGAAAGGAAGTGTTGGCTAGTTAATTTGTCCCACGTTATAAAATAATAGTACAAAACTTTTTTTTAGTATTTACGACACTTAAAAACTAGCAGTAAAGACCAGGACAAAATGTAAAAGAATTCCCTGAACAGAGTTGCAATTTCTTAAGTGAAAGTGAAAGCGACCTTAGCCGATCTCTTTCTAGGAGGGGATATTGCCCAAGGGGACGCGTTGAGGGTTGCAAGAAGCCCTCGCGACAGCCACTGGAAAAAAAAACAACACTCGCGATAACACAGGCCTAGAGATGGGACGTATGTTAGACGTTCGTGCAGTCATTCCAATTCAACTTACATTCTCTATATTCATTCTTTAGTAATCATAACCAAAGTGTGGGAAAAATTAATTCTAATATTAAATTTATGTTATCTTCCATTTAAATCAAACCCGTTCTAATCGTTGGTTGGGTACGCAAAAATTCCAGGTGTCAGGAACATAATATGTTTAAATATTTAATAAACTTATAAACCTGGCACCGAATTATAAACTGACGCACGTGGATCCAGGGAAATCAGGCCGTATATTAAATCGGTCAGGATCCAAACTAAGGACGCGGGGATGGATACGACCATGTGCTATTAGAATATCTACTAAATATACTTAACATAAACAAGCATTTATATTAATATCCTGTTTATATACACTTTATTTGTTGAAAATGAACTGAAATCCCTCGTCATTAAAAGTCACAAACACTAAAAAATAATGTTGTATTAATTTCAGTAATGATAAGAAGATTCTATGTAAAAACAACTGTGTATATACCATAAACTAGTCTTTGTACATTTATACACAAAATATTTATCAATAATACTAATTAAGTTGATTAATGGAGATAATTAGCAGACAAATATAACAGATATTTTATGGAAGCACTTGATTACTTTCTTACTTTAGAAATTCTTTCTGTTACATTATATTATTGTAATTATATTTCTTAATTTAAGCTTTAAAACCTGTAGGAGAAAATTAATGTTCTACCTCTATATTCATACCCTTCAGTTGTCCATGATTATATCACGACAGTCTGATTGGGGCAGCTTCAGGGGAGCAGCTTTGCTAATTGATTAATTTTAACATCATTAGTAATAACTTTTTGTCCATTTATGATAAACGTTTTCTTTTTTATAAATAAATTGCTCACCCCTATTAACAAAGTTGGTCGTTTAAAGGTTGTTTAAACTTTGTGGTAAACGTGCTAATTAAAATAAGAAACACGAATAAGATTAAAATCCAATATAGAAAAAGAGTTCAAATACGCTTTTCAAATTTTAATATTATTTGTTAAGTGTCCGAGATGTTAATTTGTAGTTTTATGAAATTCTAAACGAGTGAACACTTTATTTAGCCCTCGCGAAGATACGCTTTACTCTTACTGTTTTTCACCTCTTGGCCGCTTCTGTTATCCTGATACATTATTCATCCGTTCTTCACATACGCAGAGGAAAAGAAGGGTCATATGTGTGTGCACACGTATACACGTATATGTGTGTATTTGTCAGGTGATGGATCGAACGTCCCAAGAATCTCTAGTTATATGAATGCGCGGTGCTATCTCGCACTAAAGTTGTTCGCTAGTACCCAGAGTTGACGCCATTTTTAAAACCACTTGACTGCTAGAGGGGTAGTGAAGGGGAAGGAGGTGGTAGGGAGGGAGTGGGGAATCGGGCACAATACTTCTCTGGTCTCATCTCCTAGTGCTACCATCTCTTTTGCCTTCCAAGAGTGTGATTCGAAGAGAGAAATACGGCGATATATCACGGCCGAGCGTAGCCTTTGGAGCTCGCAAACCACCGGGTTTACAAATTATAGACATCGAAAACAATCCCTGCTTTTTGAATATCTTTGTACCCATGTGGGCTAGGATACTAATTACAGCCACTAGTTAAAATATGTCAATGTTTGTTTACAAGCTCATTCTATTCTCGCTTCGTGCCAAAACGGCCACAGCTACGTGGATTAAATCCGCCAATCTATATTAGATATAAAACCGTAAATACGTAACAAACAAAAGTGAGCGCTGTTACAAATCTTTTCTGTCAGTTGAAATAACTTATTTATAGTGTTATCGTATAGCGTGTGTGTGTGTCTGACTGTGAATTTAAAAATTTGGCTAGTTAAACTATAGACTTTCGCTCTCTTTTATATTTAACGAAATACATTTATTAGTAAGATTTGTGAAACGAAAATATAAACATCGTTGTAGAAACATTCTACCAAAGAGCATAAATTAAATGATACACGCTGTTAGAGAAACATCGAGAAAAGAGGAAAATCTCTTTCCACCAAAGAGCATAGCGATCAATTTCACATTCCATAGACAATATATATTTATTATAGCTAAGAAACAATTGGTTTTATAAAAACAATATTTCGAATAAAATATGTGTTTTTAGTAGTTCTATAACTTAATGATAGGTTATTTCGCACCTCAAATAGTTGCAAAGATATCAAAATTGGATATTTACGCTGATGGGAGATACAATAAAAGTCATTTTCATGGAAAAATGAGAGAGTTGCAATTTTGTTTTAATGATAAATAGTGAGTAGATACAAAATTCAATCATAACCGTATGAGCTGATTTTGACAAAATCGATTTCTTCTCTTTTTTCCCCTCTGTGAGCTAATTTTAAATCTAGGATAAGATATATAATTTTTTTAAATCATCGGGAGAATCTTATGAGAACCCTAAATAGCAAGTTTAGCCCGATCAGTAAAATGGTTTCGGCTCTAGTCCAAGATACAAAGAGACTGGCATCGCGGAAACCACTTTTTTCAATTTCAGTGGCTTATGAAACGTCGACATTTTACAAAATCTAGATTTCAATTTTTTTTAAACGATCACACTACTTCTCTTTCCGAAGGGTCAAGACAAATGTTAAAACATGGGAGGAATAAATGGTTTTTTAAAATACTCATTAAACTCCCCATAAGAGGAATGATTATAATAAATACCATTCTCCCAACATTCATCAACCTATTAATAAAAACTCTAACCCATGTAAAGTGTTTATTTAACATGAAATTAAAAAAAGGAAAACACTCTAATTGGTAGATATTTTTAATATATTTTGACCAATCAATATACTAAGCCCATGGCTACTATAAAGAGTGCAACATAATTCAAAAATGCTTACAGATATGGCAGTAGGCATTGTTCAAGTTGAAACCGTTCTTTTTTATTTTGTAGTAATTTCTGGTCACTCCCGATTGGTTGGTCATGGGTGAACATGTTGTTTAGTTTAGAGCAGGTAATCGCTATTTACTAGAGTGATTATTCTAAACAACTTAAATCTTAATACCAACCAATAAACCATGCAGTCAGGTTGTGACGTCATTTCTGAGTGTTGTTAAGGTAGGATAAGTTAGTATAAGTCATGCGTTGATATAACTAAGTGTTAAAAAAGATCAGTAGTCACCGTTTGCTATCACCAACTTTAAGGACAATTATTATAACTTGAGAAAAAAGCTCACAGTTAACAAATGTGTTGACCAACAACTTATATTACTTAAGTTTACTTGGAAAAATACCAAATATGTCTTCTAGTTTACTTTACTAAAATTAATTGCATCAATATTAAAGTTTAAAGAAAAATAAATTAATGGTGAATTCTCAATTTTTGGGATCAATAGTAGAATTTATGCAATCCTTAACACATTTTTAATTTAAAAAGGTTTTCACGGAATTTTTAATTTAAACATATAATAAAAATCTAAATCTCTCTGTAAACTCGTTCTATCTGTCTGTTTGTTGTAGTTAAGCTAACAAAGTACTCATCAGACCAACGAGACACACAGTGTTGAAATAACGGTTTGTTATGGTGGTTTTATTTGTATCTTAAATTTGTAACAATTCTATCATATTAACTTTTTAAATGTATACACTTTCTTTGTGAGTCTCCTTGGCAACGAGGGGTTTGGAGAGATAAGCAAACAAATTATAAATCTCCTTGGCAACGAGGGTTTCAAAGAGATAAGCAAACAAATTATAAATCTCCTTGGCAACGAGGGGTTTGGAGAGATAAGCAAACAAATTATAAATCTCCTTGGCAACGAGGGTTTCAAAGAGATATGCAAACAAATTATAAATCTCCTTGGCAACGAGGGGTTTGGAGAGATAAGCAAACAAATTATAAATCTCCTTGGCAACGAGGGGTTAGAGAGATAAGCAAACAAATTATAAATCTCCTTGGCAACGAGGGTTTCAAAGAGATTAGCAAACAAATTATAAATCTCCTTGGCAACGAGGGGTTTGGAGATATAAGCAAACAAATTATAAATCTCCTTGGCAACGAGGGGTTAGAGAGATAAGCAAACAAATTATAAATCTCCTTGGCAACGAGGGGTTCAGAGAGATAAGCAAACAAATTATAAATCTCCTTGGCAACGAGGGGTTTGGAGAGCTAAGCAAACAAATTATAAATCTCCTCGGCAACGAGGGGTTAGAGAGATAAGCAAACAAATTATAAATCTCCTTGGCAACGAGGGGTTAGAGAGATAAGCAAACAAATTATAAATCTCCTCGGCAACGAGGGGTTAGAGAGATAAGCAAACAAATTATAAATCTCCTCGGCAACGAGGGGTTAGAGAGATAAGCAAACAAATTATAAATCTCCTTGGCAACGAGTGTTTTGGAAAAGAAACAAACATGAAATATAAAGCTATAGTTTAACAATAAAATTATGGTGTGCGTTTTGGGCATTACTATTCTCGGTTAAAAGTTCAAAGTCACATACAACGTTTTAAGTAATGTTGGGATTTTACTTGAGAATTAGGTTTAGCTAATTTGGTTTCTTGTTACTATGGCTACTGCACACTTTTGTTTGGTAGATTAGGGCGCTTAGTATAGAGTGATTCTTTCGATTTTGTTGCTTTTTGGGAAGTTTTGTGTTCATCGCAACTATGCCTCCAAGTAAATGACCCACTGCTAGCGTGCTTGCACTTGCATATTAAATTTAGGTATATTTTAAGTCTTTTAGGCATTCATATTAGAAGGTAAATCGTGTTTCTTTTACAAATAAAAAATACACATAAGTAGCTTGTTACCTGTCATTTGAGCTTAAATCTACATAGATAAGTCTAGATCTATATTCATACATATCACTTTAATAATAGTAGTTAAAATACAATAATTTGTTGTAAAATATAATAATCAAAGTCTAATAGTAAATAATGCACAGCGTATAAAGCACAAATCATAATTAGAATACAAGGATTTATAGTGAAATGGAATAATCGTCTTTTAACTAAGCAGAAAAATTGCCTTAATTTATTTGCTATACTAAATAGGGTCTTTAAAAACAACATCACTCAAGGGTTCACTGGAAAAACAACGTTAATTAAACTTAATATTTTGAAACATACAATTAACATAATTAAAATGGTCCATATACATTTAAATATTATTTTAATTTGGTTCGTATTTTATTAGTAGATATACATATAATATATTTCTAGGGTATGTCTGTACAGTCAATTTTTTGTGTAGTTTCTAATTTTTATGGGTAGTATAAACAATATTAAACAGGTGCACCTAGGAAAACCTGAGGGAAGAAGGCTACTGGAGAGACGAAAGTTCAGATGGGATGATGGAGTAAGGAGTTACCTTAAGTACTGGATGTAGATGAGCTACTGCTGTCGACAGGAAAGCGTGGAAGAGGCTAAATATAGATAGATATATAAACAACATGAAGAACCAATCATTTATTTTTATAATTATTTATGTCTTTTTGTTTGTGTTTTGCCAGTAAGCTAAAAATATTACTCATCTGATCAAGAGAGGAATTTTCTTGTTGCACTCCTTAAATTTTTACGGGAAAAGTTTAAGATAAATACCATCAAGTTATCTCATTGCAACGTGTTAAACGTCCCGTTTAGCACGTACATTCAAAATATTATATATATGATTAACACGATAAATACAAGAACTAATAAATTCTAATGTCTGGCAGATATTAACTCACGGTGAAATCGTGTTGCTGGAAACGCCCAAACCTGAGGAAAGTGCCCCAGTTGACTGTTCCTGGAGGTTAAACACAAGGACATCTTTCTCGCTGGCCCCACTTTGTTGAAATGGCAGAGCTTGCTTCTCTGTGTTCTCCGCACCGTTTACTAGCGCTAGTTGTCATTCGGCGCTATTTCGAAAACTCACTCACCCGCCCTTTTGTCCCGGTGGACACCCTCCCCAAAGACGTCAGTCCTTTTTGTATAAAACAGTCATCCCTCACCTCACATTTTGTATTCTATTGTATCGATTTGTCAGAGGAACAACTTGGACGTAAGCCTACATCAGTGGATAAAGCAACTGGTGATCACGATGTGTGAGGCGTTGGTCTCTCCTCCTCGCCACATAAGTAGCTACGCCTGTTACTATGAGTATTTGTATTAGTGATCTTTGTTAGAGTTCTTACTCTTAAGTCCATATGGCATAGTTTTGTTTATCAGGGTTTCTGACTTGTTTTTTCTCTTCCCATAAGGCATAGTTTTGATTGATAGTTCTTACTCTTTTTCTATGTCCATATGACCTAGTTTTGTTTGTATGATTTTATGACTTGTTTTTCTATGCCCATAAGGCGTAGTTTTGCGTGATGGGCATTATGCTCTATTTATCTATGTCCATATGACATGATTTAGTATGTCAGTGTTTTTGACTTATTTTTCTCTGTCCATAAGACATAGTGTTATTTACTAGGTAAATGTCTTGACACCCTAAACTGTAAGGCCATACTACAGCCTACTTAATGCTTAGGATCACATAATGGTGGAGATCAGGGTATCTAACGCTTTGTTCAATGACCTAATTAGGTCTGTGACTGATACCAGTCCCTATTATTTCTTGTAATGTACCTTTTTACGGTGCGCAACCTGTGGGAGCGTTACTAGATTATAGTAGTGGCCCGCGGGGTATAGTGTGTAGTCTCCAGCCCCCTTCAAACACTGTTTGTATTAGTTAATACATTTATTGTTTGCACTAGTTATAGTGTGCCCTAGATTGGGTGGAAATATAAATATACTATTGAATATCCAGGCAGTACTAATTAGGAATAGACCGGCCATAATATCTTAACAACCCAGATTCCTGGTAGCTCGCCATTTACTATTTGTAAACTGATAGTTCCTCTTCTAGGAGATTAATCTTTGTGTTTCGTAACTAACTATGGAGTTAACACTTGCTAGATAGCTCATTTAACTATCAACGTATTAACTCTTTAAACTAGGACTTAATAGAATTTGATATCGTTAACTATTATTCAACTATAAAATCATGTGTATGCCTTTCAGGTCTAAGTCTATTAGTTTCTAGGCTGGGTAGTTGTTATGTATTGTTGTTTAACCTTAAATTAATATTTGCTTCCTATTTATATTGCCGTTGTTTTGTAGGCAGACGTGCATTCGTAGCTGAATGTGTGTTAATTCTACTTAAAAAAGTTACTTCCAAACGTCATAAAGACTATACCTTAATTGTGTTGTTTGCAATTATAGCCTAGGTGCTTATTTCAATTGCTCCCTATTGGGATAACTAAGTCTATTGTAACTGATTTAATTTATCTCAACTAACAAATGACTGTCTATTGTAAGATCTAGTTAAGCCATATGTAATTCTATCAACTTGTTTAAATTTAAATAAAGTGATTGGTTAAACTTGTATACCTCTCTTATGTTTGATCCTTCCCAAACCTTCATTTGATATTGTATCTTCTATTAGATAGGAGAAGCGACGGTGTATCATCATCGAACGAAGCAGTGTCGAAAAAACCCGGACGTAAGCAGTAAATATAAGTCAATGCTGCTGTGCGTGGGCACTTGATCTACTAGTGGGAGGAGCGGTGAGGGAGTTCGTGTTCCTTCGAGAATCCTCGTTAGCACATTAGCACTGGTTCCAAGTCTTTTTTTCTCTACCTTTAAAGTGGCCGAGTGGGTTGGATACATTAGCCCTGCTTGCTATTAAACACAAATCACAATATTGTTTGGTGTGATAGATTGTTAACTATAGAGTGCTTCCCTCAAATTACTTTAATTTTGGATTATAGATAGCAATTCTAAGCTATTTACTCTGATGTTCATTGCAACAATGCCTCTAAGTAAGAAAGTATTTTCGTTTTAAATGTATGTACTTTACTTAGTTTGTTTATAGTTTTGCGTGAAAATTACGTGTATTTAGTTGTGCACCTTAAATCTCAGATTGAACTATTTATTTTGGTGTCCATTACAACAATGCCTCTTGAAGAGAGCAACTGTTAATGTGCAATTAGTGTGTGACCTAGAATTTGGTACTTTTTTAGTTATTTTAAAATTTTGTTTGTAAACTGATAATTGCCAAAATTCCATCAAATAAGAGAGAGTGATCAACCTGATGCAAGTAATGCAAAAATCTAATGTCTAAAATCTAGTGTTCATTCCAACAATGCCTCCACGTAATTTAGCAAATCTTGATGCAAGGACTACCAAAATTTAAACAATTTATTTGTTTTCTTATTACAGTAGTCGTTAATGTATGGCGTCATCACATATAAAACATTTCTTCGCTCCATATGTGTTTGAAAGGTGTTTTTTTTTTTGGTAGGTTGAACGATTCACTGGAGAAAATATTAATTTAGATGACCAAAATGCGAGAGAAGCCACGAAAAATTAAATGTGGTTTTCCTACTTTTCACTTGACCTTGGCTAGCGGTGTCTTTATTTCAGCCAGAATTTGGAGTCTAAGTTTGCATTTTATTTATTTATTTAAAAATGAAAATTAACTGGTTAAAAATTGTCCCCAAGAATAAAAGGCATCATGCTTTAATTGCAAAATATATTCTGTCTAGGCGATAAACCTATAAATTATTAATAATTTGATTGATTTAATGTTTAATTAAATTAAATAATTCTAGTTTCAACTTATGTGGGATATTTAAATACACATTTTACAAATAGACATTCTTCAACTTGATTTAAAGGTATCTAAATAAATTAGCGTGGTAATAATATTTATTTTCAATTCTAACCAATACCTATTTAGTTTTTAGAACCTTTTTATTTCCCATTGAACGAAGAATATCTACATTTTATGTGATGAATATACTAAACTAAATATTTGCAAGATGTATTCCACTGCTATTCTACTTCCGCAAATCTTGTAAGCTTTTATAACTAGCATGACTTTACAAGTATAAGTTACAAAAAAAGTTGAAGATGAAAATAATATATTCCAGAAACTCGCTTCAAAGTTAAGAGTAAGAAAATTAAAGTCCCGTTGGTGTCGATTGGAAAAACTTTGAAGATAAAAATGAAAGGATAAATTTTCTTTGAAATATTTTTGATTACATTTTCTGATACCATTATTAGGCTGGAAATATTAGTTTGACATACACCAGTTCCCCAAGATTTGTAAGAAGTCTGAAGTAACTTTTGAAAGTCAAATGCGTATATTATTCAGCTTGGGTTTATATATGAGGGGACGGAATGGTTATTGGAAATTCTTAAAATACTTTTCCCGTTCTTAACTATTGCAATAAATTGTACTTCATACTCACATAGGTGGGAAAGCTGAATGAGTGTCTGGTCCATATAGTTTGGTTTGTTAGTGACGAGAAAGTCGGTGTTCAGATCTCAGCAGAGTGTATTTATGGTGTTTTTTCCTAAACGGTGCTTACACACAAATACGATAACATTTCCTCTTAAATACTACCTCTCTTACACCTGCCTACCCCATTTGGATATGGTAGTAAAACCTCAGCTATGACCGAGAAGCATTAGTTATATTTTCATTTTTCATTTACTTGAGATATTTAATGTGCACTTTCTGAAACGATTGATTAATACTAGAACAGACACAACACCCAGCCCCCAGCCGTTAATTCATCACTGTGAAATGGGAAACCCTAATTTCATCAAATTTTTTTGAACATGCTAGGAATCGAACTCGGGACCCTTAGCTCAGTAGACAAACACGCTATCAACTGATATAAGGTGTCAGACCGAGAGAATTATAGATAGGCGTTGTATTTTTTAAGGTTGAATTCCCACTTAATACAATACCGTTAATTTTGATATTGCTACCACTGGACATCGTTTAGTATCAAGGTTTTTAAGAAACGGATTTCCCAAAGTAAATATATAGGGAACATAAAGGTGCTGGGACCAAAGAAAATGCACCAGAATTCACTTGAATAGGGGGTAGTCAAATAAATCATAAAAATTAATCCTCTGAATCCACCCAAGATTAAAACCCAATTGTTGTCTGAGTATCTTCAAGCAGCTGTATTTCAAATCTATGACCTAACCAAGATAAGAAAGAATGACTCACGTTGTGCATCCAATTGAGTTTCCTCCATGGGGGGTTCGCCTTTACGTGACACTCGAAATATACGTCGTCCCCTTCCTTGATATCGTCGGGGTTGAGAGTGGAGCCCAATCTCAAGGTCACGATAGGAGGGTCTACGAACAAAACAACACACGTCAGGATGTCAGACTTCTGGACGCGTCTCTCACTCTTCTGAAAATGATTAGTTGAAAGAAACATATGATACCATTGTACAGAATATGTCAAGAAACAATAAAATTGCTTTGGATGCCCGAATGTAGTCCTTCAGTAAAAGATTTGTTTTTTGGGGAAAAAACAAACTTAATTAAACTTAATCTTAGCTCATTTTTTAGCGTAGTCTAGTCAAAACATATTGAGTTAAATTCTCTATAAATCTATATAAAAAAATGTACCTGACCAGGATAAAAAAAGCTTTTTAATTCAAAGATTGTAAAGTGGCTTTTATTATAAAATAGCTTTCTATAAAAAACACAGTAGTTGAGCTTACGTATACCATTTAAATATTTGTATTTTAAAAATAACTAAAAAAAACTAAATTAATATCTGTGCATTGACTTTGAGATATTTGTACAGGATATTATTTAAAAAACTAATAGGTTCTATAAAAATAAACATATTCTTATTAAAAAAACAAGCTAATTATTATTGGGATGGTAAATACTTTGAAGGCCCAACAACCATAATGATGTTTAAAAAAAGTTGTGAAATTTAAATATCGTAATAATTGTACAAAGTTCAAATTATCAGTACTTTAGTTCTCAGATAGAACTTTAAAAATCAACCTGGATTAGAAATGATTTCAAAATGTTTGATTCTCAGAACAAACATGCTATAACTCAAACTACGGAAACTTTTGTAAGAACTTTAAAAATTTCTTTGATTTTCAATACTATCAACATGTCGCAAAAAAATTAAAGATTTTTTTAAAAAGCTACACAAATTGATTTTACAATGGGTGCCTCATTTCCATATGTGTTTATTTTTATTTTCATGTATTGTAAAATGGCGCGTTCCATTAACATTGTCTCAATACTTTAAAACGTCTTGGATTTCCAATGTTTGTGAACTAAATTACTCGGCCTATAATGAGCAACTCTCAATCCGTAACACATAAACTCGCAGAACACTGGGCATATTTCAAAATTAGCAGTTTCTCCCCCCCCCCCCCCCCCCCCCCCCGAGATTTGGCTCGTTTGTAAGTTTTCACTTAAGTTTTTCAAAATTAAAGAGTCCTGATCTGTTTTGTCGGTGACAGAAATTGTCCGCGCTCAAATCTCAGCCAAGTCATTATGGTTTGATTTTTTCAAATGTTATTTGCCATTTTGGTTTACCAACCTTTACTCCACGTTAATGGTAATACGTATCCTAAATCCATATCCCTTTGATTAAACCTCCAATAATTATTTGTGTCAAACTTAATAATTAAAAAAACAAATGAATAAGGATTGGAAGCCTCAGACAACCTTTGTGGTTTAGTGGTCAGAGTTCTGACTACAGATCCAGAGGTCTGGGTTCAATCTCTAGCGCTTCCAGATTTTCTGTAAAGCAGTGAGTTTAGACGTGGTCGACTCAGCCTCATGATACGAATGTTGAGCTATTTGAATGAAAAATATCTGCTCATTCTAGAAAATTGTGATTAATGGCCAGAGGGCTCATTGTGCTGACTACATGATACCATCTAGCCACAAGTTGTCAGTATCTTAACCAACCGATGGCAGCAGCTGGTCGGTATAGCTATAGTGTGGCTAAAGTAAGGCATTCTTTTTTAGTCGGTACCTTGAATGCCTTGAATACGTTAGAATACTAAGAAAATGTAGGATTTAAAATTTAAAAATAACTAATATTTTTTTCTAATCATTCTGAGTAATAATTAGTTTATGAGATTCTTCTATACTATACTATTTGTGGTTGAGACTAACACTAGTTATAGGTTCATTTTAAAATCCTGAATCAAGACCAGTAATTTACCACTTAACTGGATGTATGAATGCCATAGTGAATGGATAGTGGATATTTATATTTTATATAGCGATTCAAGAATTAATATAGTAAAGTAAAATAATTTTTTTTACCATCTTTTATAAGTTTCAGACTCCGGATTCTTATGTGAAAGTAGGATTCGGACTTTAACTCTTATAATAACTATAAGTTCAAAAACTATTTTTTTTAATCGAATATTTTAAAGCTTCCTTTTTTAGCTTCGCGTCTTACTATCTGTTCGGATTATACGTTTATGTACTAATTATGCTAGTGGTTTTATTTTGGGATTAGTAAGGTTATATTTAGAGGAAGTGTAACCTCATTTGCGTGAAGAAAGAATAGAAAACCATTTGAAAAAAATCACCTTCAGTACACCCGACCGAGATTCGAACCTCGATCTTCCCGTCATCGCTGGTTTAGTCTACTGCGAGAGTAGCGTGTTAGGCCATGCGGCCAACGAAGCGAGTTTTTTAAGATTACTTTCACATTTTAACACAGCATTTGAGTTATAAAAAATATACTACTGTCGTGATCTATTTAGATAAGTTTGGATAGTAAAATAATCATTATAAAAACGATTAGATAGTACGAACTGAAACCAAGTCGAAAAACTAGTCTGAAACTCTGAAAAGGGTTTGCAAAGTCATCTTTAATTTAATGTGAAAGGGTCGAGGTGGCCCGGACCTCTAATTGAATACAGGGGGATGATCCTAAGGGGTTCAATGGCGAGTAAGGATGTGTTTGTGATGGAGAGGAAATGAAACAGGGGGCTGATGAATGGTGGGGAAAGCTAAGAGGTCAGCAATTATAAGGGAGACTTTCCCCTACAAGCCCATCCCGAGAAGGAGTCGCATTGAATACGTGATTAATCAGCAACATGCATCTAATGGAGGAGCAGTGCTACGAGTGGTTTCTCTAGTAGATAACTGCAGTTAATATACCGCAGAGGGGGCAGGGTGGGGGAGGATGTGACGTCACGAACCAGAAATAGACTTGGATATAGGGATTCGCTTCGAAAAGCAAAATTTAACTTCTATAACTACGAAGCTTTACTAATACTGAGAGCTAAAATACCAATTTATGTTTAATTTCTTCGCATCGCGTCTTACTACCCGTTTGGGTTTATACGTATAGCTATTAATTGCACTAATGTTTTAAGGGATTAGGGAGGTTTTATTTATAGAAAGTGTACCCACATTTACGTGGAAGGAGAGTGTAAAACCATTTAGGAAAAAAGCCTCAGTAAAACTGACAGATTCGAATCTTGATCTTTCCGTCATAGGCGGTCTAGTCAACTGCGATAGTAGCGCCTTAGATCATGAGGCCAACGAAGCGGATTTATGTTTAATCCTATTTTAATTTGGTGCCATTATTTAAAATTAAAACTAGTGTTCACGTTACAAATAATTGAAGTAATAATTACAAGTAATTGAATTGTATGTTGTGATATTTACTTTACTCATCAGCTTAAATTGAAATACGATTAACATTCTTTAAATAAAGCTTTTGTTTTAATATTTGAGCTTTGACTTTGCTTTGAAATTAATTATTATAATGATAAAGCTTAGAAAAGGTAGACTTCGCACAACCATTCTTATATAATTTTTAAATTACTAGGCCCTCCCCCGGTGGGTACAAAGACAAATACGTCAGTCCCACCTTATCCGGTTTTATGTTGAAGTGTGATGTCGGATTTCAAATTCTAGATTGGCCTACTGGTTTCCACTCTCCCCTTCACGTAAATGTAGGTAGACCTATTATAAATACTGTCTCCCTCATCCCTTCTCCAAATATTGTCAATATGCGGATGGCCTGGACGGTTAGTAAGATGTGAAGCATAGACAAACATTACGTTCAACATCACACATGCCGAATATTACGGGATAGGATGAATATTTATTTATAAAAAAAAGGCTATTCATTGGCGTGGAGAGAGAATGGACAACACATTATGATATATCAAATTTGAAAAAAAAAAAAAAACCCCGTATCAATGCAACCTCAGAAGAGATTCGAACCCCTACCTCCCGTTACCAGCAGTCCAATCACTCGCGGGGAAATTTATTATCGTTTAAGACTAATTAATACAATTCCTAGAAATTAAACCATTTAAATATCTCATAACGTCATCTGATTTTGAGATTTTAAACATTATTTTTGGAATACTTAGACGCTTATTTTTATTTCTATAGAAAACGTGTTCTTAGTTTGGAATAGTAATAATTATTATTATTGGTTCTAACTGATCCAGATTTGTTAAATTTTTTTTTATGTACAGGTGCTCCTAGGTTAAGCGGCTTAACTTTGAGAAGTGGTAGTGGATCAAAAAACTAACTCAAAATGTATTTTGGAGATTTGCTCGTTTTAGTTTATTTTTTGCGCAAACAGCAAAAAAGCTAATAAAAACACGTTTTTCAACAGAGGTTCTTGACAATGGATTAATATTAATTTTCCTGGAAATTGGATCGGTCGTGCTGGACCTGTGGCTTGGCCTCTGCTTTCATCCGATTTAACGCCATTATATATTTTTTTGTATGGGGAACTCTCAAGCAAAAATTGCACGAAGTGCCTGTTGATGACCTTCAATCATTACAACAAAAGATAATGCAAGCATGCGAATAAACAACAGTCGCACAATGTCGGTCTGTCAGTCACTCGTTCTGTCATTGATAAGTGCAATGCTTGATTAACGGCTGGAGGCCATCAAATTGAATAAAATAAATTACATACTTTATTTAATACCTACCTCTTTTGTTCTTATTTGGGTTTTTGCTGTTTGTGCGAAAATAAAATAAAAACTAGCAAATCTACAAAATACATTTTGAGTTTGTTTTTTGATACACTACCATTTTCCAAAGTGTAACCATTTAACCCGGGAACATCCTGTAGAGCCATGTTTAGTTTATTTAATAAATATTCTAATTGTGAAGGATGAAAAACCGAAATTCAAGTATAACAAATACCTTTAAAATATTTATATATCTCTATGTTGGTAAAGTAAATCAATGTAAAACCAAATGAATATAATTTAAATTTTAAAACAATGAACGTGTATTCGCTAAAGTGAATTTAACTATTCTGATCATTCTGTTTACCCTGGAAGGTCTTTCCTTGAAGAGTTACGCTATAGTGGAAACGTGAAAGGTAAAACTGATAAATAGTTGTTGAAATTTAGACATAATTTATTTTTACTTTCTCTCTATCTTACAGGTAGAGAAAGTATGGTGATCGTCAAAAAAATCGAACTCGAGATTTTGATGAATTTTGACGTTACATGACTCCCTGAATCCGAAAAAGTGGTTTTTGAATTTCCGTCTGTCTGTCTGTCTGTCTGTACCTCTAACTAGAGCCTAAACTATTTTACCGATTGAGCTGAAACTTGATATCTAGGGTTTTCATAGGGTTGCCCCGAGGAGTTTTTGGAATTGGATATCTTACCCTAAAATTAAGGGTAGTTTAATGAAAGGAAAAAAGAGAAAAAGTCGATTTTCTCAAAATCGTCTCTAACGATTTTGATTAAATTTCATTTGTGAACAATAATAAATATTCCAAACAAAATGGCTACTCTCAATATTTCGGCAAAATGGCTTTAAGGGCTCCGGTCTGATGCGTAAATTAACATTTTTTATAATAGCTCCGAAACTATTTGAGATATGAAATTACTTAGCATTACAAATATGTATATATATTTATAATACAAATATTTTATTCGAAACATATTTTTATAAAATCAATAACTTTCAATCTATACGCAATTATATATATATATATATTTTTTAACTTTTTGGACATTAAAGCTTAATTATTGCGATCGTAAAAAAAACTAACCTGAAATGTTGATGGATTTCTACGTCTCATGACCCCCCGAACCCTAAAAAATAGTATTTGCAATGCCGTCTGTCTGTGTGTCTATTAAAACTTAAAATTAAGGGTAGTTTACTGAAGGGCAAAAAGAGAAAAAGTCGATTTTCTCAAAATCGGCTCAAACGATTTTGATTAAATTTCATTTATAAACATTAATAAATGTTCCAAACAAAATGGCTACCCTCAATATTTCGGCAAAATGGCTTTAAGGGCTCCGGTCTGATGCGTCAATTAACATTTTTTATAATAGCTCCGAAACTATTTGAGATATGAAATTACTTAGCATTACAAATATGTATATATATTTATAATACAGATATTTTATCCGAAACATATTTTTATAAAATCAATAACTTTCAATCTATACGCAATTATATGAATTTTTTTAACTTTTTGGACATTAAAGCTTAAGTATTGCGACCGTAAAAAAAAACTAACCGGAAATGTTGATGGATGTCGACGTCTCATGACCCCCCGAACCCTAAAAAATAGTATTTGCAATGCCGTCTGTCTGTGTGTCTATAAAAACTTAAAATTAAGGGTAGTTTAATGAAGGGCTAAAAGAGAAAAATTTTGTTTGACATATATTTTTATAAAAGCAACAGTTTCTGAGATATTTGCAAATATATTAATTCAATTTTGTGAGCTTTAGTTGTAAACATATACTACTTAAGTCTTAACGCAATAATTCTCCAATGCCATAGAGTAATCAAATATAAGTATCTAAAAAGTATGTTATTTTTCCTTAAATCTCTTAAGAGAAATGTTTGCATAGCAATGATCTATCTCCATTTTAGACTCAATAGTCAATATTTACATTTTTTATTGGTCAAAATGTATAAATGAATAATTAAATATCAATGCGATGACTTGAAGATCTGCAACACCTTATAAAATGTTAAAATTTTAACCAGAAATCGAAATTTTAATACAAAGTGTTGACCCTTGTGGAAGACATTAAACTGTTTGAAATGCTCTTAGGTGGACAAAGATGCGCCTCTTTTCTCATTGATTCTATATCATTGTATATTATTTTATGCGTGTTCTTATGCGGAGTGGTGATGATACAATGTATATTATTCCGTTCAGAAATCTTACGAGTTTATAGAAAGAGAGAGAAAGTCTGTGCGGTGCGCCGTACCATTTATTTAAGTTTATTTATGTTATATAAAAATTCGATGTTAAGTGTTGCACTAAAAACTTGTGGGATGATATCTTACCTTGCCAATGGACGAGTGGACTAAGGCATTGGATTCATATTATACCAATTTTCGGCTGAAGGGAAGGAGGAAAGCTCGAATCTCAATTGATTGTGCTTTGGATAGAGGAGTGATTAGGAGTGTGGCTAGGGGCTCCCACATGTGAATGCATTCGAGTTTCTCCAGCCTTCTTCCACGTTAATCAAAACGCATTTCTTCTCAAATTAACCTTTAAATCCTTCCCGATTATATAAAGAGTGGCCTCCTGGTCTAAGTTGTTACTCTTGAAATATACTAACCACAGAGGACGGAAATATCGGGGTTGGAATCTTAGTCGAGTGTACTGAGGGTAGTTTTTCCTAAATGGTTTTCTACTCTCCCTCCTCGCAAATGAGGGTACACTTTATCTAAATGTAACCCTACTCATAATTGACACATTAACTTACTTAGTACATATGCGTATAGCTCGAATTGGTAGTAAGATGTGAAGCTAAAAAAATTAAAAATTAAATTAAAAAGGATTGAGTCTACAAAGGTAATTAAAATTACAACAATTTACTCTAAGTTTTTATGTGAGGTAGAGCTGTTGTTATTCAAATGAGCTTCAGAGTATCTGCCTTGAAGTCGTTAATAGCGCATGTGTTAAAGATATTCATTAAAAAGGAAACAATAGATTGCATTATGATTGATTATCTTAATGCGAACGGTATTAACAATTTAAATTAGTGGGTAAATATGAGAAAATACACTAGCTTAAATGTAAAAAAGATGATCGGAAAACCATTGTGGAAATCACATATAGAAATTCGGCTGGTGTTCGAACTGTGTCCCAATGCAGTGTGGATCTAAAGCCGGAGAACACCTGGTAATACTTTATTTTATTGAAACACATATTTTTAGACAATATTCGTGCTTGTGCTGGTCGAGAAAGGGAGTGACTTAGGGGTTATATAGCTGAAGGCTTCATTTAACTTACAAACCACGTCAATCTTCCAACTGGCCTCCAGGTAGCCGTGGGTGATGTTGGGGTTCTCAGCCCTGCAGGTGATGGACTTTCCATCGTCCTCAGTGCCAGGGATGAAACTCAGGTCACTCACAGTCACATTCTCTCGAGTCTCCTCCTGTCAGACATGGAGACTAGTTTAGTGTTGGCTGTGACGAGAGTTGTACAGATCACATCTTTACTAGTAGCTCCGACTGGCAGCAAGTCTCCACCTGTCCGACAGGTAGATTGGTTTAGTGTTAGCTGTAACAAGAGTTGTACAGATCAACATCTTTACTAGTAACTCCGACTGGCATCAAGTCTCCACCTGTCCGACAGGTAGATTGGTTTAGTGTTAGCTGTAACAAGAGTTGTATAGATCAACATCTTTACTAGTAGCTCCGACTGGCAGCAAGACCTGTCCGACAGGTAGCTTGGTTTAGTGTTAGCTGTAACAAGAGTTGTACAGATCAACATCTTTACTAGTAACTCCGACTGGCATCAAGTCTCCACCTGTCCGACAGGTAGCTTGGTTTAGTGTTAGCTGTAACAAGAGTTGTATAGATCAACATCTTTACTAGTAGCTCCGACTGGCAGCAAGACCTGTCCGACAGGTAGCTTGGTTTAGTGTTAGCTGTAACAAGATTTGTACACTGTACAGATCAACATCTTTACTAGTAGCTCCGACTGGCAGCAAGACCTGTCCGACAGGTAGCTTGGTTTAGTGTTAGCTGTAACAAGATTTATACACTGTACAGATCACATCTTTACTAGTAGCTCCGACTGGCTGCAAGTCTCCACCTGTCCGACAGGTATTTGTTTAATATTGGCTGTAACAAGATTTGTAAGAGAGAATCTTTACTAGTAGCTATGACTGCAGCCAGTCCCACCTGTCCGACAGGTTAGATTGGTTTAGTGTTAAACTATAACAAGAGTTGTACAGATCAACATCTTTACTATAGCTCCGACTGGCAGCAAGTCTCCACTGTCCAACTTAAACTAAAAACATATGGTCTTTAATAAAAGACGTGAAAATTAATAAGGAACTTGATATAATACTATTAAGGAAATTATGATTCAATTAACTGGATAATAAATATATATATAATTCCATTTCAATAATACATATATAAATTCTCAACCAATTAATTGAATAATACTATTCATAATATTATTATAATTGGTCATTATAAATGATTGTTATAACAATACTTAAGTTAATTTAAATGAATCACTACTCAAATTTACATTATTGGTGATCAAAAATGAGCGTATTAAATAATAAACTAAATAATAAACAATTTTTATGTTTTTTTCATAATATTGTGTTGAACATTTTTCAGTATTGCAGTTAAAATATTTGATATTTAGAATCTTGAATCTTGGAAAAACAATAACAGAAACAAAACCAGTATTATATAACATTTTATAATTTAAACGTTTACTTATTTCCGTTTGAAAAAAAAAATAAAAAATTAAAAGCAACAAATTTAGTATATTTTAAGAAGTAGATAAAACCTAATATTTTTCCAGTTCTAAAATCGTATACACACTTCGTCTTATTAAGTGCTGTAAGTTTAAAGTTGAGGCATAGCATTAAAAAGAATAAGTTGGTATTAAGTTAAGTCTTCTAATAAGAGCTAGGGTAATTTTGAAGAGGCTGCTGCTACTTTTAATCCTACTTTATGAATTCTTGTGAGTTTAGTTACTTTTATTTATCTTTCTTTCTCTTTCTCTTTCGCTGCTTCTCTTTTTTCACTCATTTTCGGAGTTGCTAACTTATCGTCGTTGGACTGCACTAGTTTGTCTACAAATTGTTTCCTAGTTTTTAAAGAACTACAAATTGGCATTTGGTTAAAAAAAAAAAGCTATGCTGGACTCAAACATAAAGCTACGCTATGCTATGGACATTTGTTCTCGTGTGTTTCACACAGTGAGCTGTACCTATTTTGAAGGTTTAGTAGAGTATTTGAAGTCTTCAAGGACAGTTGGCTTTTTGAGGGTCTATCCATTGTGCGCATGCACAGCACAAAACGTAGTGCAGCAAAGCAAAGCATAGCATAACGTAGCGTAGCTTCATGTGTGAATCCGCAGATTCATATTTGTTTTGAAACAATATTAAAATATACAACAATCAATCAACACATAATATCATTTACTAAATAAAAATTTACTAAATGGTGCAGAGTAATAAGCTATATTTCCTAATATAATATTACTATCTCATTTCTTAACTTGAAAAAAAATCACATGTAGATAAGTTACAGCAACTACATTTTCTTTACAGAAAGCAGAAATTTGAATGCATGAAGCAATTTCATTTCAGAAACTCTTTTTTTTTAAGTAATTCGTGGTGCTGTAATGTCTTTTGGTCACTTAAATTAAATTTAAAAAGGCAATTTTTAAAATATGCAAAATAATTCCCCATGGGAAACTGAGCCCCGTAATCTCGACTCATAAGCGCACATATACTCCATTCATGGTAGGAATTACTCTCTGAAAGGTCTTTTTCCTACCAATATCCTACTATATAATAGATCTATGGTAGGGAAAAAGGCCACTTTACAACGTTTTGCTAATCTAACATTTCAAATATTCATTAACCAACAAAATATTTTATTTCCTGTTTTCAGAAAAAAAAAACGAGTCCTGTGAACACAATATATTTTAGCGAGTATCTTTGTTTAAATATGCAGACATTAAAATTTCCAGGTCCATTTATATTTATAAGGTTGGTACACATAAAAGAGCAAGAATAGAAGCCCATTACCACATACACCAGAAAAAGTATTTAAAATCTTTCGAAAATATACGAGGAAGGCTATTATATTATATATTATTATTATATTATTATTAAAGATCCAGCCCAACGTGCTGTGTTCATTTTTTAGTAAAAAATAATGATATATTTTATTGTAAAAGGGAAAATAATACTGTCAACGTTATAACAAATGATTTGTGGTGTTAATTTCTAATAAATTTCACTTTCCAACATAATTATCTAAATTATGTTTTAAAGTAAATATATTAAAATGGAATTAATTTTCTAGACTATTGATAGGTAAACTATTTTAAGGATATTAAAAAGTAGAACTATCAACAGTATAAACTTATGTTACCATGATTAGCATGAAGTTGTCATTAAGAACCAATGCATCAATACTGATAAAATAATGCTAATATGGTAAAATGCTATCAAAATTGACAGAAAAAAATAGGTGAGTGTTTTTTAAAGTGTACTTGTCGTTTGCTTACTAGAGTTATTTACTCGTGAGTGTAAAAAAAGGGCTTTTTTTTGTGAAAACATCATGAGTAATAACATATATTTTGTATTTGCTTTTTTTTAAAAAATAACTGTCAAGTTCATTTTTAAGGTAAAGTCATAGTAAATTATTTATTAATAGTTCTCAGCTCTGGATTATTGTTCTACCCATCTGGTATATAAATTAATCCATCCGTGAATAAAATATGTACTCACAAGCTGTTACTCGCTAGTAGATGCGAAATTTTCAATTAAATTGGAAGTCTACTTAATAAACCAACTCTAAATAATCACGTTACATAAAGTAGAACAAATAAAAGTACTCAAGTAAGGCTTCCACAATTTGCTTGGATAAATAAATTCCTTGTTCTTTACAATTCTTACAGAAGGAATTAATATTTTTACAGACAATTTAAAGAGTATTATAGTGAAATAAAATCAAATTATTAATATAAATGACTATTGTGTAGTCTTGTAGTTGGTGTTTAGTGAAGGATCATCGACCTTGATGGGGAAAGTTATGCGGTTATGAAAATCAATGATTCAAGGAAAAAAGAGGGCCGGAGCCATAAGACATGTATTCGAATTTTGCGTGCTATCTCTTCATTTACTTTCTATCCTATGCAAGGTTTTACTATTTAAATATTGCATTTCAACATTCTAAATTCACCAACATTATAGTATTTATTTAATTACTTTTTGTACGAAATTTCCTGTGTTTTCCGGATTTTTTTCCAGACACATAAAAACATACCTTTTTCCGATTTTCAAGATGCGTGGCAAGCCTGTCTAACAGCTTGTGTCAATTTGAAAAATATCCACTAATTGTTATTATTGAAAGAACAGTAATTAAAGTTGGTGGTGGCTGACCTTGACCTTGCGCAGCTGCCGCTTGCCCTTGTACCACGTGATGACAGCTGGAGGTCGTGACCCAGCGGATTCACAAGAGACCTCGTAGCGCTGGTCCGCTATCAGAGGGGACACCTTGGTCAGTATCCGGGCCGTCAACGGTTTCACTGGGGGAAACCAGAGAACACCGTCATAAGTTAACTAGGAAGGGTACAAGTCAACTTGTCAAGGATGTACAAGTCAAATGGAATGGCTCACGTCATCTCTGGATTGGTTACAAGTCATCATGGAATGGCTTCACGTCATCTCTGGATTGGTTACAAGTCATCATGGAATGGCTCACGTATCTAGGATGGTACAAGTCACCATGGAATGGCTTCACGTCATCTCTGGATTGGTTACAAGTCACCATGGAATGGCTACACGTCATCTCTGGATTGGTTACAAGTCATCATGGAATGGCTTCACTTAATCTCTGGATTGGTTACAAGTCACCATGGAATGATACAGTCTCTGATGGCGTACAAGTCAGTAGAGTGGCTACAAGTCACCATGGAATGGCTACACGTCATCTCTGGATTGGTTACAAGTCATCGTGGAATGGCTATACGTAAGAGTAGAGTGGCTACAAGTCACCATGGAATGGCTTCACGTCATCTCTGGATTGGTTACAAGTCACCATGGAATGGCTACACGTCATCTCTGGATTGGTTACAAGTCATCATGGAATGGCTTCACGTCATCTCTGGATTGGTTACAAGTTATCGTGGAATGGCTATACGTAAGAGTAGAGTGGCTACAAGTCACCATGGAATGGCTTCACGTCATCTCTGGATTGGTTACAAGTCATCATGGAATGGCTACACGTCATCTCTGGATTGGTTACAAGTCATCATGGAATGGCTTCACGTCATCTCTGGATTGGTTACAAGTCATCATGGAATGGCTACACGTCATCTCTGGATTGGTTACAAGTCATCATGGAATGGCTTCACTTCATCTCTGGATTGGCTACAAGTCACCATGGAATGACTACACGTCATCTTATAGTGGCTAAAAGTCACCATGGAATTGCTTCACGTCATCTCTGGATTGGCTACAAGTCACCATGGAATGGCTTCACGTCATCTCTGGATTGGTTACAAATCATCGTGGAATGGCTATACGTAAGAGTAGAGTGGCTACAAGTCGCCATGGAATGGCTTCACGTCATCTCTGGATTGGCTACAAGTCACCATGGAATGGCTTCACGTCATCTCTGGATTGGTTACAAGTCATACGTAAGAGTAGAGTGGCTACAAGTCACCATGGAATGACTACACGTCTTCTTGGAGTGACTACAAGTCATCATGGAGTGGCTACAAGTCAGCTCGTGGTGGCTACAAATTATATTTGGATGACAGCTTGGCTTGGACAGACTACAAGTCATCATGGAGTGGCTACAAGTCAGCTCGTGGTAGCTACAAGTTATATTTGGGTGACAGCTTGGCTTGGACAAACTACAAGTCATAAAGGAGTGGATATAAGCCTACTTGGGGAAGCTACAAGCTATCTCAAAGTATCTACAAATCATCTTACAGTGGTATGGCTAGAAGTCAGTTCAGAGAAACTACAAGCTAGCTTGAAATGGCTACAAATTAGCTTGGAGAAATAGCTTGGCTTGTAGAAAGTACAAGTTAACTTGGAGTGACAGCAAGTCGTCTTAGAGAAACTACAAGTCAGATTGTAGTAGTTACATGTCAGATTGAAAAGTCTAGATGCTATCTTGAATAGAATAAAGGTCAACTTAAATGAATTACAGCTCAGCTTAAGTAAGATGTATGTTAATTGGACTGAACTATAAGTCAACTTGGATGGGTTACAATTACCATCCTTAGGTGGGCCTGAACTTAATGTCAGCTCAATTATAGCAAGTTGAGACAAACTTAAGCTCACCCAAAAGTATGAGGTTTCACAATAAACACTTTCTCATTCAAGTGATAATTAAAACGGTTTTATATTACAACGTATTACACTTTTTAAAGGTAATGTGTTTGTAGAAAACTTAAAAAAATATTCATTTGAGACAGGACACTTAGTACTATTCTCCAACACTAGGTTTGGGAAGTGTTTAATAACACAATGACACTTATATTATAAACTGAAAAATAATAACTAAAACTTCTATACATATTAAATCATATACGTCTAAAGACTTGTAATCGGCCTCCCTAACCACTCACTCACGGGGACGGTCCACGTAGGGGGAAAAAAAAGGCCGTATCAAAATGGAATTATTATTATTTGAACAAAACTAATTAACAAATATCTCCTCACTAACTAACAGTTAATTGGTTTTAGTGCTTGCACACTGTTTTGTTAATAATCCAATTACTTGACGCTATAGTGTGTTCGCCACAAGAAGAGAATCATCCTACAGTTCAAAATGTTATGGGATCCACTCTTGTAGTGACAAGCTACATGTCATGAAACTTGATAGTTGTAAATTAGATATAGCTTTAAACATTTTGTCAATGTTAGCTATCTTAATTTTTTATTTATTTTTTGCTACCATAATTTTTTTTAAAACTAGTGAGCTCAGTATAATATTCTCATATCTTTCACAGCCATACTTTTCCAGAAACTATAAAATGCTTTATGTATATCTATATATTTATTTAGTGGCGCGGCCATATTGTTTTATTAGTAGTAATACTTTTAATACCAAAGTTATTAGATGGCTTCCTATCAAGGTAAGATATATGAATGGTAGTTTCAGTGGAAATGCACACACGTTAGTAAGAATAGAGGAAAGTAAAAATAATTCCTAATGCAGCTGTCCCGAGATTCAAACCTTGCCCCCATTGTCACCGATAATCTAATCCATTTCAACTGTGATGTCTTAGACCACGTGACCGCTGATAAACACCCACCCCCTCATTCCCCAAACCAACGCCCATCAAGAAAATATGTTTCTCTTTTTCTTAGCGAATACTGTTACCGTGAGAGATGATATATTTAGTTCGGTCACTATGTTGTAGACTTTTATCCACTCTGTGGTAACAGAACGTTGCCCAGGGTATACCTTGGAGGATGTCTACACGTCATATCCGCAA